>ML682006.1:539040-659042 GCA_007922195.1 Podocnemis expansa
TCTTTCTTTCTTTCTTTCTTTCTTTCTTTCTTTCTTTCTTTCTTTCTAAAGAATCCTATGTGGTGTCTTTTAGGAACAGTCACAGACATTTGAGATTGAGAGAGGAGAGTTCCACCATCAGAAGAAAAGAATTTTGCATTCAGAATATTAATTTTAGAAGAAAATGATGAAAGAGCTTTAACAGACCTGTCAGTGAATACTGATAGAACACGAAGACTGTGGCCAGTATGAAGTTTCTAGGATTTATTTCCTACTTTTGCAAAAAGTGACACAGGATAATGACAAAAAATGGTCAGTACTTGGAGTTTATTGCTCATCCAAGATCCATCAACTTCAGCAACCCAGGGTCCTTTACTTTCATGCTAGTGCTTTACTTCAGTAGACTGAAAGACTGGCACCCAATGAATTACCTTTAAAATAACTTTTTGTACAGGGTTTTCCATCTAAGTAATGGCCAGACTTCAAACTATTCATCTGTTAGATCTAACGAGATCTCAGCCTTACGATACACGGCTACCAGTCAAGATGAGCACCAAGCCTTTCATCTGTACTTGGCAAACGTTTTCCTTCCTTGAAATAGTTTTGTTTTTGTTTTTTTCCTAAAGAAAAAAAAGTCTCACTTATCTTTATGGAAGTTTTAAAAAAGTTAAAAGTGAAACAAGGGAGAACAGTAGTATTCAAAAAATAATTAAAAACCTCATAACTCTTCATTTGTATTTGATTTTTGAGAGAGAGGAGAAATGTGTTATTCTCCTGTTATTAAAACATTGTAGGCTCACTGTCTTTGAAATGCACTTATAAGGAAGATGATTGGCAATCATTTAGAGGACAGACAGACCGATTCAGAAATAATGAGAAGACACATCCCACAGGCACAACACACCTTGACAGTACATGCATAGCTAGAGATTAACATGTTCTCAAGAAGATGGACTGGATTTATATACAGAAGAGAGATAATTGATTCAGATGGTGGAACTATGTGGAGGAAGATATGACAATCTGATAGCAGCAAGCACACACACAGAGGAAGAAGAGAAATGCATTTTGGGTTGACTGAATTTCAGTGATGGATGTATACACAAACATACAGTTAACAGTATACACCACTTAGTGGAAACATATGCAATCAAGATGGCACATGGGAAACATGTTTACCGTACTGATAGGGATAGCTGTGACTTTATCTGATCATAAAAGGAATATTTTTTCTTAATAGGGACGTTAGATGGTTGTGAAAACCAGATTCTTTCAAAGGAGAAGTTCCAGAAGAGAGATTAAATGCAGCAAAGGTAATTTATGTTCTGATATCACCGTTAAGTACAGGATTTTAAGTCTGTCTAGACCACCTATGTTATAAAGAAGTATCAGAAAATTGCTTTGGGATTGTGGCTGAGAGTACATTTACAAGGCTTGTTCATTAGAGCAGTGGGTTTCAAACATTTTTCTTGGGACCCAGATGGAAAAAAATCATTTATGTCTGTGACCCAACAACTACTTCTCTGAGCAACGCATTTCAGTCTTTTGGTGGCAGCAGCAGAGGTGTCACGACCCAGTAACTGAGGGTGTGTGACCCCATACTGGGTCCCAACCCATGGTTTGAAAACCACTGCATTAGAGGATAAGGCTAGAGGTAGTTTGTTAGAGATTAGGGATAATGTTCTGAACAGCAGCTTCGTCTGCTGGAGAGAAATAATAGGGCTTTATTTGTTTAGCATTTATTTGTTCAGAATTTATAGTTGACATTTCCAATAGGCTTCTTGTTTTCGTCTAAGCAAAATAGGGGAGGAAAAACAATCTAAAACCACAAGGCAAAATATGTGTGAAAAAACAGGATGTGGGGGGGCCTGCACATGCAATTAGCACTTCTACATGCAAATGATAATGCCCAGAATTGTGAAGGCAGAAATACAAGCAGGGTTTTGCAGTTTTGTCCCTGAAAGCCAATGAAATCTTAGGGTTATTTTCACTCCTTGCTGAGTTCTACATCTAAATCACTGAGATGAGAGTTGTGTTAAAATGTTGATATAGCATCCAGGCTATAAGCCATCTAGTTCTAGAGAGCCATTACACAGCACTTTTGTTCCAAATCTGCGGTTTAAAGCATTTCTGTGAGGGCAGAATTATCATGAGACTGCCTGAAAACATCATTTAACATGATTATTTGAGCTTTATTTGTGTATTTTGAACTTATTACAAGAATGGGGCAAGACAGAAAACTGGTAAAGGAAAATACATTTAACAACGAGCAGAAGATGATAAGTTCAAGAGAGAGCAATAGACCGGCAGTTCTCAGACTTTTTTTAACAGCACACTCTACTCTTTTTTTGAAGCAAATGAGCTCAGAGCTCTCCTTCAGGGATGCTGCTGGAGGAAATTTTAACATAGCTACTGTTAAGGGCTTAGTGCAGTACCCAATATATATAATAGCCTTTACTGTGCCATGTTTCATTGACATGGTGCTTGTTCCTGTGCTTAGGGTGCAAGAGTCTGGAGAGACAGACCCAGCTTGAAAATGTAGAATGACTTATGACTTCCTGCTAGGGAAAGAGGAAAGCCAAAAGGACACAGGCTCAAAGGAGAACCCTAATACAGTTTTCTCATTTGACTTTCATCCCTGCCCTGAGCCAGTCACCTACTACCAATCCAGCCCAGACAGCTGTTGCCTCACGGAGCAGCAGCACAGAAAACAAGGAGTGCACACTACCCCTACTAGAAACCTCTGATTTACAGAAGTCATTACAGGAAACACTGCTCAGGTCAGATCTACATTTGCCAGCCTTCTTTGGCAGCAGTTCAACTGAGATACACAAGTGACTTAAATAACTTACGCACCTCAGGATATGTCTATACTGACAGTGTGATCTTCTTTGTGCGATTCAGTGGTGAGTATAAACCCGATGAATCGCTTTGGAAGTCGTCACAGCAGCTACGGCCCCAGAACTGGAGTTTCTGAAAGCCGAACGCAAGGCACGTGTGGTCAGCTTACCCTAATGTGTAGGAGCGAGTTAGAGAGTCGTCGGGAGATACATGAGGTATTTTACGTACCTTGCATATCTCCCATCAACCACCCCTGAAAAACGCGATACGTATAGACTAGGGCTCTGTTTGAATACCTGACTCCTTGCTTGTCCACTGTGCTAAGTCGAAGGGAAAGATCTCCCTTTGACTCAGTGCCACCCTGATCAGCTAAGCAAGTCTTCATAGACCCAAGCAGTCGATAAGGAAGTTTGAAAAGAGGGTGACAAATTTACCCCCATCAGTGAAGACCTGCCCTCAGTCTCTGAAGCCCAGGTTGAGAAACAGTAGTTGGAGCTGAAACAATCTCACAGGAGAGCTTACACTAAAAACAGGTAACAAGTTGCATTTTCAAGACTGTAAACTGAGAAATTAAGAAAATCAGCACTGCCCCCCTACCCCCCAATCCAACCTCTCAGACATTGCCAAGGTGCCGAAAGTAGGGATAGAGTATGTGTAGGGCAGGCTTCTCAGCAAAATGGGAGGTTTAATCTGGGTTGAACCTTTCAATCACTTGATTATCTTGTACAAGTCATAATACACTTGGGTATTAAGCTTTAGTTACCCAAAAGTAAAATTGGGCAGAAGGGGAATCCAGTGAAAACCAGCTCCTGTTAGAGCTGAGCTGTCATGAGTAAATATCAAAGTAGTTTTGTCACTCAGCAATTATTTCTCACAGACAGGTATTTTTGCCAGACAGAAAATGGTATATTAACATTTCCAAATCTGCAAACTTTGTGTGTGTCTATTTGGATACAAAATCATATCACTTACTGCTGAAAGAAGCTTAATCACATTGTATTTATAAAACTTAACTCTGCACTCTAGGGTTGGGTGTAACTCAAAGGTAACTGCACTGAAATAAAGGAGAAATCTAAAACATTAGAGCAAACTCCCTGCTCTTGGAACCAGCCGAGAACTGAGGCGTTTGGGCTTTGGTGAACAGGACAGCAGTCAAGCGCTGTCCGCACATAGCTCTACTATAGTGTCCTCTGTTGAACTGTACAACAACAGAGGAAAGAGATCCCCGCTCTACTCACTTCCAACCTCAATGCTTCTGCACAGAAGCAGCCATAATTTGGTCACTGCTGTATTACAAGAAAGCAGATAGCAACTGAAAATTAATTTAGTGCTCTTAGATCATTGGCTGCAGTCTCTACTCCAGCAAAGGAAGTTAACAGGAGTTCAGTCTTTGCAAACATTATGCACTGCTTGTGAGTTTCATTAAATGACTAGCACTTTAGATTATGAAGACCACTCTATTAACTGACATACCACAATGAATTTTATATCATTCAGGTGTATTATGTATATTGTACTTACAGGAATTAGATCATTATAAGAGTTTACAAACATAGCTGAGTTATAAAAACAGCAATTACACAAATGGTATTCAACTGCCTATATTAAAGATTTAGGACTCAGGGTGACAAGTTCCAGAGATCCTGCAGGCCAGTGCTGCATCAGAGAAGGAGCTCAAGGCCCTGAGGAGCCCCTTTGAAGACAGTGTACGCAAGGATAGGGTGGAGAGGAGAAAGGAACAGGAAGAAGAGAGGCACATGCAGCAGGAGATTCTTGCACTTCTCCGATGGCAGAGATACTACAGAGTCAGACCCAGAGGTTCAAAAATCCTGTGCTTGCCTCCCTCTGCAGCCCAAGGAAAACTCAATATTGGAATCATCCTGGATCACCCTCAACATCTAAAGTGCCATCAGGAGTCACTGCACAGCCCTTACCATTCCAGCAGGGGGGACAATCCCAGCTTCACATACATTGACCTGTGAAAGCCATGGTTGGTGCATGTGTACCTGAAATGGAAATGAGGTTGTTGGTTTTTTCCCCCTTGTTCCCTTGGCTTAATGTACAAGTTTTAAAGGGCTTGCCTTTTTTTTTTTATTTTTCATTTTCTGGTTAACATTACAGAACAGGATTGCATCATCTCTATTAGTTCACAACATATGCTGTCTGGTGCTGAGCAGGTCTGACAACTACCAATTTCCTGTTACTTTGCCACAGAACCCATAACATCATTCACCAACAAGATTAATCAGGTGTTGGGCAATGTTATATTTCTACATGCACAGCAATTACTAAAAGATTCATACTGACCTGCAAAAGAGCAAGGCCAGGTAGAGCATGCCACAGCAACACACACTATTCTGGTTCACTATCAAAAGAGTCTTTCAAAACACCCCTGTTACACAGCTCCACACTGAGCTCTTCCAATAGCTCTCATCTCTGGATGCTCAAATTCAGCAGACGGCTGCTCCACCTGCACCCCTTTTGTGTCACATATATTATAATGCAGGACATTTAAGGCAGCTAAATGTAACACGACCAGCGACCCTCCAAATGACCAGTGGTATGTTCAACTGTCATTCTGCTACTACTGTGGTTGAATAGTTCCCTTTGCGATCTTCATGTGATTGATGTATGTCTTCACAAATCAGGAGTGCAAGGTGTAGGCTGGGTCCCCCAGAATCACTTTGGCATTTCAACATTCTCAAAGGCAATCTGCTAGTCATGAAAGGAGGTCCTTGTTTCCAGCTCTCTGAACAGTCCTCTATTCTTAAAGATGCTGGAGTCATGTATCTTCCCAGGTCAGTCCACAGCAATGCCAAAGTATCCTGGATGATCCATTAGTATTTGCATAGAAAAGTAGCCCTTTCTGTTAATGAATTTTGTGGCAAGGTGCTCTGATGCCAAAATGGGGATATGTGCAGGGGCGTTGCTGCCGCTGGGCCTGCAGGGCTCGTGCCCAGCCCCAGATCTGTCTTCAGCTGCCTGCCACTGGCTGGCAGCAGCAGGAGCCAGATTCGTGCTGGGGCTACCGTAAGCTGGCCAGCAGCAGCTGGAGCTGGAGCTGGATCAGGCCCAGGACAAGGCAGGTGGCAGGGCCTGGCCCTTTTTGGGGGGCAGCAACACCTCTGGATATGTGTGTGATTTGTCACCCCATAACAGTATGGAATCCTGTTGCTGCAAAACCATCAACTACGTCCCACACTATGCACAGGTGTCACAGTTCTGCATAGCAGGAGCAATTTAACAGCCTTGCATACTTGCATGACAATGTCCCCTGATATGGATTTCTCAACTCCAAATTGATTCCTGATTGACCAGTAGCATCGCAGTTTCACAGTACAACTGCCACCAGCTTCTCACCTGTCAGAATGGTTCATTTTGGTGTCCCTACACCAAAGCAGTGGTTTTCAAACTTTTTTCTTGGGACCCTGTTGAAAAAAACCATTTTTGACTGTATTTTTGCCAACAAATACATCTTTCAGGTATGCATTCCAGTCTTTTGGCAATGGCAGAAGGAGGTGCTGTGACCCAGTCAGTACCTGAGGGTCTGCAACCCAGTACTGGGTCCTGACTCATAGTTTAAAATCCACTGTACTAGAGAATTGGGGTGAATTTGCTACACAGATCTAGAAATGTGGCCTTGCACATCCAAAAATTCTCTAGCTGCTGCTCTTCATCCCAAATATGCATGACAATGAAATCCCACCAATCAGTGTTTGTTTCTTAGACCCAGAACTAGTACTCCACCATCTCCAGCTACTCTATAAAAACCATTAACAACTTTGAATTGTTTTTTCTATGTCCCATACCAATCTAACCTCCACGCAATCTTCATGTTTTTTTGTGGTTCCTCTTGTGATTTAGCAAATACCACAGTGTCATGCATCTTGTGCTTGCAACACTCATGAAAACAGCACAGAACAATGCAGGCCCCATACTTCTGTCAGAAATGGTGGACAGCAAGGAGGGATACAAGTGTTCATCAAGAATGAAAAGACAACATGAGATATTATGGGATGCAGATGAAATTATGGGTTGGAGAACACTGCATTATGAGAAGTTGCTTACAGTCAAGTCCCATGCTCCCTGTCACCCCTGCACAATTTGTTTTGGCCCCACTGGGCATTGCAAAAACATTCCCAAAACATCTTGCACTGGATGGTGGCAAGTTGCACATTGGTTACCAGTCCATGGTGCACTGTAGTCTCATCAATACAAGCACTCCTGCCAAGGATGTGCATCCCTGACAGAAGTTGGCAAGTGTAGACATGCACAAGCAATGTAACAAGTGTGTTGGCTGTCTGCAGATGTTACTTAGATCAACAGCATTTTGTATTGTAGATATAGCTGCAACAAGACCACCAAATCCGTCTTAATAGTGACATAAACCATATCTACAAACAAAGAAAAAAGAAGAAAAGATAGACAGGACTCTGCAACATCCTTTTGCTTATGGTTTTGTGCTTTGGGAGCAACACATCTATCTATGTTCTGTCCTAGAACATATCAAAAGCTACAAGTTCTCTACCACACTGACAAATAAAAATGAGGTGCTAAGGGCAAATAAAGAGAAATCAAAGCACTCAGTCCTGAGAGTCAATTTTTCTATGAAATGCTGCTGTAACGTAACAGATGTCTAAAAAACATAAGGGGATGTTTCCTATGTTAAACCTCTGCCAACACTCATAACAAATGCTTTTCTAGGCCTACTCTTTGGTTTCAAACTATATTAAATTTGTGCCAAATATCCAATTAATTTTTCTTTAAAGCATGTAAAGAAGTGTTTAAACTACTCCCCCTAATGAATTTCAGAGAATACACTTAGTAAGTCTCAACACGATCCATTAAGACACAGGGAAAATAAATGCCATCTAGTGCACTTTAGCTGGTTATATATACAATAAGAGAGGAGCCTCCCCCACCCATTTATTCCATACCTCTGAAATAAACCCACAGACTTGCACTCCAGACTGTCAACTTTCAATTTTAAAAAGTTCCTTCTAGCCTTCCAGGGTCACAGAGTCAACCTTGAAAACATTATTATTAACCAATGCAGTGTTATCTTCCTGAGTCTGCAGAGAGCCTAAAACAATAGCTCATAGAGGTACAAGTGGTACCAGAACCTCAGTCAGGGCCCTGTGGACTCCACAATTCCACATCCACTTATTTTTGGCAGATTCCCAAGCCGTCACTGAATTAGGTATTGCTGCACCTAAGCTGAATAGCACGTGGTGAAGACCAGGGAGCGGAGATGCATCCCTAAAGCTTGCTACAAGCTTCCTAGTTACTTGGCACATACAGTAGGGAAGACAATTCTGAGTCAGTCTATCTGGACTAAATGGCAGCAGGTGAATACTTTGCACATTAGCTGCCGAAGAGCATCGTTAAACAATCACTGTTGAAGAGAATCATAACTAATTTCATGTGAATGAATATGTTCAGTTATGAGCATTGGGTGCACGTGTAATTTCCTAGGGACAGAATACATTAGCAATGCCATAGAAGTTAGGGGCTTACTGAGACATGCGATTCAGACAGTCCACAAAGCTCTAGTAAGGATGAAATATGTAGTGACTCTCCTGTTTGCTTGCTGCTTTGCATCTCTTTGCTGGCAAAAGTGATGAGACCTAATCTCCTTTATGCAATGAACTCAAGGTCACATAGTAAGAAATAATCACTGCAGTCCTCTGTAAACCAAGGTCCCTTTTCACTATATGTAGCATTTGAAAAAAAGATACCAAGGATCAGTATCTGTTTGCTAGCTGACATTGCAAAATTTTCCATTATTATCAAAACATACCTCTACAAAGCTACCAGATTCCCCTCCCAAGAAATTTCTTCTCTTTATTAAATTTTTGTTTTCTTGAATCTGGTGTTTTCCCAGCCCTTTTCAGCAAAGTCGTTTGAAGAATTAAAATGTTTCTTTTTCCAGTCCACCGTTCCCAATGGACATCACCTCCTGTATTCCTCTTGCAGTGCACCCTCAACACCAAGTGCAGAAACAAGAAAAAAGTTGCAAGGACTAAACAGGCTTCAATGATTAATGGACGCTTGCTGACTCTACTAGTGTGGAAAGCTGCCAAGTGCTTCTCCAATTCACCTTGCCTTCCATGAGATACATATGGCAGCAATTTTATGTAGCAAGAAAAAGAAAGCTAATGAGTATATACATTACAACTCCTCTCTCCTAACTCCTCCAAGAGCTGTCACTATTTTAGGAAGAGCTATAATGAATTGCTCAGCTGTTTCTATTATGTTCACTCTAGTAATTTATTATATGCCAATCGGTTCCTCAAAAACTAAATCCATTATTTTTAGTGGGGGGACACAATCCCAAACTTTATTCCATATTTGACTTCTGGCAAACCACACACATTAAGAAATTCTCTAATTCCTCATGGGAAGACATTTGCTTCAAAGGTATATCTTTAACAGCAGAGACTAAAAGGAGAATCATTTTATCTGTCATTTTATCATTTTAAAATGAGAATAATTTTACCTGTTAACTTCATGGCTGTAATTCTGTGGAATCAACCAAGTCAACTGATGAACACTGTATATGTCATCTATCTTGGATCTCACACAGCATGAACTCTTGAGCCCTGGAGAACTCTGTTCTCTGCCAGCTTTCCAGATCTGACATATGATAGTAAGTTTCAGTGCACATCTCTTAATGGGACATGGCTACTGAGTGCATGTAATAGTTGTTATCAGGTTCTCACCAACATGTGAAACCACGACCATCAGCACCAAAACTTAGAACTCTACAATATGAGCTAAAGCAGTAACTCCATTACCTGGCAACAGTATTAGGCTATTTTCTACACTGATTAGCCACTTGAGGAGGAATAAGACACACACTTTCTAAGCATGTTGCACACATGAGAAAAAGACTATTATTCTTTTCATGCCAAACTTTCTTTTACTATCAAAAGGACTGAAGGCGGTAGCACCAAGTCTCTTGGATACAGCAGAAATGTAGAGCCAATCCCAACTTTTTCCAACACTGTAGGGTCACTATCAGTCAATTAAAAAAAGTCATACTTCAGATCAAGACCTCTATGCATAGACATCTCTCACTCCCCTTATTTTGTCTGACTGGCACTGTGGGCATGACATCTTACAAGCAAAAATTCCTTGAGGCCAGGATTATTCACGACTGGGACAGAAATTGTCTAGCTAAATTTAGAAAGCTGAGTCTAGGACAGGGGTTTATAAAAACACTCTGTTGTATTCTCAGACCTATCACCCTTCCAGAAAAGAAATTCTGTCACTTGAACATTTAAGCAAAATAGATGAGTTAAGGATGTCATTTCACCCTTAAATTTCAATGTCCTGTTTCATGTGGGTTTAAGCCCAATGTTCTTTTAGTGAATATGGATTTTGGTTATTAATTTGTTGTGCATTCACAGAATTTTGGAAATGGACTCTAAGGAAGACAATTCTTTAAAAGTTCAGTAATTATTTAACCCTTAGACTATGAAGGGCTCCTTCAAACTATATGTGACCTGACGAATATTAAAAATACATTATTGTCCAAGAATGCTTGAGTCACTAATGAGTTAATGTTCCACCAACACTGGTGAAGTTGCGCTTTTTGCAGACGTTTTCTTTCTGACTGGATTGTAAACTCTTGGCAAACCACTTATAGTCATTAGAGATCCATTAGAAATTTCTTAAGAGGAATGGTGATAGTTTTGATGCTTTGTTCAAATTATGGTAGGGGAAATTATATTTCTACGTACTTTCTTCTGTTGCTTTCACTTAATAGGTTATTCTAGACAATGATTAGAAACACTGTTGTTACTCTAATTATAATCATCTCATCATTAATTTGAGCTCTCCTCATCTCCTTTTGCCTGTTGTCTCTCATCATGTGGTCTTATCATATACTTAGACTGCAAAATCTTTGGGATAAGGACCATCTTTTTGTTGTGTGCATACAGTATCCAGCACAATGGGACTCAAATCCTGATTAGGGCCTAGAAGTGCTGCAATGATAAAAATATTCTTGCCTGTTTGATATTGCTGCTGGTGCTGTTGCAGTAACTGCCATGTTCTCCTCTAATGGTTAATGCATCTTAGTGATGGGAAAAGCAAAGTGATTGCTATGGATACATAATCTACAACCACATAAAGTCCTTAAAGGCTGGTGAAAGAAAGAAATAATCATATTAATAATAAAAGTCCTGAAAAATGATTTAACAATCTGGCAGGCAACCACTAGCTATCTCTGTACCCATCTAAGGGGCTATGGTTCTGCTTAGAAGGTGTTACAGATGTTTGAAATCTCCTCTTCCTTCTCACACAGATTAATTGCTAAAAATGGAAAAGGAGCTCTTTTCTTCCTCTGCCCCTTATTGTTCTCCTAGAGTTTTTGCTGATATGAAGCAGATGCTCACATCTACTCTGCCTATCTCTCATTATGTTGGCTACTGCAAGACATAGTTTCCATATCTTTCAGATCTTCTTCAAGTGCTTGCCTCTGCTTTCCCAAGCAGCAACAGAATAGTGTCATAATACTGATTCACAGCCTAGGAAAATTGACAGAAAGAGTTCTATTCAAAAGAACAGCACAACCACATAGGGACAAAATCAGAAAGGCTCACACATAAAATTAGTTGCACCTAGCAAGGGACTTGCCAGGCAATACAAAAAGAGGTTCTTTAAATAACTTGGTTGGTAGAAAAAGATGAAGAAAAAAGATGGTCCTCCATTTAGCAGGGAAGGAGATCCAATAACAAATGACATCCAGAAGGCTGAGCAGTTTTATTACTATTTTGCTGCAGTCTCCATTAAAAAGTGTAACGGTGACCACACACTCAATACAATTAATATTAACAATCAGCAGAAGAAGCGCAAGCCAAAATAGGGGAAAAACAGATTAAAGAATATTTACAGAAATTAGAAATATTTAAGTTGGCAGGGCCTAATGAAATTCGTTCTAGAAAACCTAAGGAGCTAATTGATTCAATCCTGGTAGCATTAGCCATTATCTTTGAGAACTCTCAGAGGACAGATGTCGTCCCAAAAGACTGTAGAAGGGCAAACATTTTAAAAGGAAGACAGATAACTTGGGTAATTATAGAACAGTCATCCAAATTTTAGTCATCCTAGATTGATATTGGAACAAATTATTAAACTATCAGTGTCTAAGCACCTAGGGGATAATAGGGTTATAAGGAATACATACCATGAATGTCAAGAGCCAATCATATCCAACTAACCTAAATTCCTTCTTTGACAGCGTTACTGGCCTGGATGGGCAAGCCGTACATGTGATATATCTTGATTTTAGTAAGGCTTTTGACAGGGTTCCACATGATATTCTCATAAGCAAAATAAAGAAGTGAAATTATTATAAGGTGGATGTACAACAGGTTGAAGGTCAAATAGCAATCATCAGTGGTTCTCTCTCCATTTGGGAAGATATAATCCTGAAGGGATCAGTCCTGGGTCCATTACTATTTAATATTTTCATTAATAACTTGGAGAAAAGAATGGAGTATATGCTTATAGAGTTTGTAGATGACACCAAGCTTGGAGGGCTGCAATCATTTTGGAGGGCAGGCTTAGAATTCAAAATGACTTGACAAATGGAAGAATTGTTCTAAAATCATTAAGATAAAATTCCATAAAGCAAATGTGAGGATACCTCACTTAGAAAGGGAAAATATCAACTATATAATCACAAAGTGGGAAATAACTGGCTAGATGATATTACTGCTGAAAATGAGGTAAAGGTTACAGTGGACCATAAATTGACAAGTCAGCAATGTGACACAGTAGTAAAAAAAAGTCTAACATCATTTGGGGATGTTTTAACAGGAGTGACATATGTAAGACATGGGAGGCAATTGTCCCAGCTACTCAGCACTGACAAGGCTTTAGCTGGACTATTGCGTCCAATTCTGGGTGCCAGACTTTAGGGAAGGCATATGAATTGAAGATAGAGCAATAAAAACAACATGTTTAGAAAATCTGACCTATGAGGCAAGTTTAAAAGAACTAGAATAGTTGGTCTTAACAAAAGAAGACAAAGAGAGACTTAATAACAGTCTTCAAATATGTTAAAGGCTACTGGAGAACAAGTGATAACCATTCTCTCTACATATCTATGGAAAATACGGCAAGAAGTAATGGACATAATCTGTAGCAAGCAAGAAATAAGAGTTTTTCCCCTAACAATCTAATCCAACTATAAGAGTAATCAAATTCTGGAACAGGCTCCTGAGGAAGAATGTGAAATTCCCATCGCAGGAGGCTTTTTAAGAACAGGATGGATCAATAGCTGTGAGGTACGTTCCAGGTTTACTCGGTCCTGAATCAGTGCAGGGGAATCGACATCCCCTAGCCATCTGTTCTAGCACTAATTATCTATGATTCTTTGATTCAATGGGATTTAGATAAGGTTCTAGAAGACATGCTTCTCATTTTAGAAGCAGAAACAATGTCAAACTTACTTTCCAATCGTACCAATTCCTATAAAAGTTGTCCATTACATACAGCGCCACAGATACAAATAGCAAACAGCATAGCTGATTGTTTCTAATTTTTATGGCTTGATTCATAAAAAAAATTTCTGAAATTCTCCCTTGACACAAAATTACTTCAGTTAATCTTTATGCTGATAGACTGTTTCAGGGTATGTTTGTGAATGGCCTAGGGAACAATAATTAAGCATTAATTTTTATGAATGGCAGCACTTTCTAGAAGCTAGTCATTAAAAGCAAAGACTGATTTACCTCCCTCATTGTTTAACAAGATCTACTAGAATAACAAGCATGAAACAGGAATCCTGGAGGAGAAATCATCGTTCATAAAATATTAGATGGATAATTTTGCTTATTCCATAGACAATCTAAGCACTCGCTCCCAGTTTCTACATTTCAAAGGAGAAGGTCTCTCATTATTGCACTCAGTTTTTTTAAGAGTACAAAACTAGCAGTGCAGCTGAACACTCAAAAGACATTTCAAAGAGACCAATATCTTCTATATCTAAAACTCAAAGGCAGATCTAACGATTTGGGAGACAAATGCCGGGTTTAGCTTTCTGGGAATAACTAATTAAACCAAAATTATTCAGTTTAACATGTCAACATCCAAAACACAGATATGTTATAAATAACACTAAGGCATATTTAGATAATGTGGTTTGCAGTCTTTGTTTGATTTTTTTCTGTCCATTCATAGTTAACCATCACAATTTTATGTCTATTATCCCCAAGACCTTTCCAGCACTAATCAGCCAAAATACTTTTACCCAATCACCCTTACAATTATAAGTATATAATTATAAAAGTGGGCTGGGATTGAGAATGGAGATACATTTTAGCTCCTCTGTAGCAAAACTGCTTTCTCAATCTTTTTATGCAGCAGGTTACATAAATATCCAAAGAGAGAACTGACTCTTATCAAAACAGCTGTATAAAAAATTCTATTTGTAAAGAGGTGATTCTTTGTTAGGCTCATAAATTCATGGCCAATGCTCTTGCCTTTTTTTTTTCCCCCTTCATTTTTGGCACAACAGGGAGGGCAGGAATCAAGCCACAAAAGTTCCCTACAGGCTTGTATTTTTTCTAAAACCAAACTGTAAGGAAGCATCAAGTGGGTATCTTTTAGTTTTTATAGCAAATATTATCACCTATATTAACTTCAGTCTGGTGGTTAGAATATCAGCCTGAGAATCAGGAAAGATTGGTTTAACTACTAACCCACCATATGACCTTAAAAATTTAATTTCTCTGTGCCTCAGTTTCTCTTATTTGCATCACAGGAATAAATAATATGCATCTTTCCCAGAGGGAAACTGAGATGAGATTTAATTTTTGTGAAGCACTTTTATATTAAAGGATAAAAGGTAAGCACCTAAAAATGTTAATTTTTATTTGTGGTGCAATAATGCCCAAATGTACCACAAAAAGACAAAAGGTAAATAAAAGGACAGATCCTTACCTAGTGTAAACCCGAGTAGCTCCAATGACTTCAATGCAGCCATAAACATTTACACTTGTTGAAGATTAGGGGGGAAAAATCCTCAAGTTTATCTATAAATATTTATTTTGAGACACATATAGCCTACATGGCCTTTGCATTGTATCCTTGTTGGTATCAGAAAACCCTCCCCTACACATGTAAGATTGGTAGACACTGGAAAGACGACAGACATCGCTGAAGCTCCATATTACAGAACCTAGACATGTCTAAAGAAATGCTCAAGCCCAAAGCAGTTACCTGTTCCAGAAGCAAAATCAAGTCATAGGACAATTTGCTGCAATAAAGTAGAGTTATTGGCTCCTGCCAAGTGTACTTATTCAGCAAAGTACTTTTGTTGGATTTTGTTGGCTTGGTGCATTTTGCCTACACTGTTGCCTGATGCCTATTTCTAGTCATGCTGCACATTACGAGAGGATCCATTAGGATTTAATATTGTTAAATCTCTCTGTCCTGTTCTTCAAGGCCCTGATTATACTACCCTTACACCGTAACTCACTGGGACAACTTGTAGAATAGGATGCTGGTCAACACAAACTGAACTATCAGTCTGGCCCCAGGACTCTAAATATCCATCCTCAGTTGTGCATGCAAATTTGTAAGCATAATAAAAGTAATAACTACATACTGATAAATGCTAAGTGACATTTCTCTGCCAAATATTGACATCTACTTTAAAAGTTTCAAGTCTGTACAATTTTAGAATAAAAAGGTAGATGGCTGGTTACTTTCTATTGCACATAAGTTTAGTTAAAATGCTGTGTACATAAAGGCCAAAAAGAAGGGGTCTGGTTTAAAATATGTAGGATTCTTGTTTGAAGCTGTATCAAAACTAATGGCTGAAATCTTATTGCATGGTGCTCAACAGCTGAAGAAGTACAATGGAAATCTCATTATACAATCTATTTCAGCAAAATTTCTGTCCTCTTGGGCTGAAAGCTTTCTTATAGCTTCTGTTATAGCTGTTCTTGCAAGATTCTTGCTGAATCTTAAGGAGAAAATAGGCCTCTGTGAAAATTCTTTCATACTCCCCCTCCTGATGTAGTGTGCAAAGCAGAACCACTGTCATTTGACTGCACCTTTATTTGCAGTTTATTTCAAGTCTCATCAGATATGGAGAGTTTCTGGGTCACTATTCATTTAATCTGAGACTACTGTAGCTTATTATGCTTAAAATGAGTTCATTAAAAACTCTGCAGCTCGAGCATACCACACCTGCTCTTCTAACCCCAACACGTCCCGTTAAAGACACTCCTTAGAGTGCTGACAGCCGTCTGCTGCGGTTAGAAATTGTATACCTCTAACAAAGCACAACATGAATAGAATGGTCTAACAGTGTCCTGACGGTTCACATCTGATTAGAACCAGAAGAATTTTGTGTAGTTATCATTTGCTTAGAGGTGCACAATCATGACAAACCCTCCCCTTCCCCAAAACCATAAAGGTTATTATTTTAAAAATTGTTTAGAAAGTACAAACTTCTATTCCATTATTTCCTCACTGACCTTAGGCTCCACATCATAAAAAATACCCAACTAACAAAAAGCACCACATACCATTACCAAAAAGTTTGCTTTTTCACACTGCTTAGACCCTTATTAAATCAACTTTCATACAGACAACAGTTATAGAGAGGCAAACTTTATATTAAATTTTGACCGTGCAAGTCAGCACTAGCATTTTTAAATTTAGTTTTAAATGATGTATCAGTCTGATTCAAATATGCACCCTCAGAATCTACAAAAGCCTATTCAAAAAAGTGAATTTCCTACATACAATACACTGCTATCTGAAATGGAGCTATATTCTAATGTTGGTACTGTTCCAAAGAGCTTACAAATGTCTATACTACACTTTCTCTAGCCACAAATTAAGTTATCACATTAGGTGTAAAGTTTTCTTAGTCGTAATGGAAGGAAAATAGATATAGAGCCATCTGGCTACACTGTAACTATCAGAAAAATGTACTATGGACAAAAATTAGTCAGTTGATTTGAACATTTATTGTGCACTAGAGGAAATCCATCTGAGTGCCAATGCAAAACCAACTTGAAAATTCAGTTTATGCTTTCCAGAGAGCAACCATAGTCTAAAGATGATGTATTAATGAACTCTTTTAAAACATCTCAGAACACTTCTCTGTTACCTGCTTCTTAAAGTGACTCTGAATAAAGTACACTGGAAACATTCTATTCTGGAGGGGGAGAAAACAGTTTTTCCCTTCTCTTTTCCAGAACTGTGCATGTGAAAGTTTTTCCAGGACACTTGTCCTAAAGTGAACATACAGACCTCATTGAGGTTTTGACGGTTGGCACTGAACAGGTCACGTTAATTCAATTTCCACAGCTGATCAATGGACAGTCTGCTTGCAAGTGTTGACGGCTTACACAGATACTAAATACTGCAGCCGAACTGAAGGAAAACACTACTCAACATTTCCCTGTTATAAAAAATGAACTTAATGTTTTCTGATGAGGTAATTTAGATTCAATCAAGGCTGGAGCTCCATGCCCCTTCGCTTCAAAGGCTATTGAATCAGGCCTTTGTGAGTTACAACACTAAATACAGTACATGGGTTTAGCCTTACGCTTTATTCTTCACTGTATGTTCTAAATAGGAGTCTGTGTAGCTTCACAAGCACAAGTCTGTTGCCCCTGAAGTGCAGTTTATTTAGCACATCTCAAACGGCTTTACAGATGAGAACACACATCATTAATCTCCACCCTGGCATTTTATCTGTTTACATGAAATAAGAGATACTAGAAACCAAAAGAAAGTGCAAAGAGTAACAATGATTCTAGGACCCAAAGGGGCGGCCGTGTTAGTCTAGTTCAGTAAAACAAACAAGGAGTTCTGTGGCACTTAAAGACTAACAAATTTATTTTTTGCATAAGCTTTCATGGGAGAAAAATCCCACTTCATCAGACACTCCTGTCTAAACACAGTACAATTCTTTATGTTATGGTAATGCTATAGTTTAAGAGGGTTCTTGGTCCTGCCATGAGTGCAGGGGAGTGGACTTGATGACCTCTCATGGTTCCTTCTAGTTTCTATGATTTTGTGATTCTAATGCCCTCAGCCACAACTAAGGACCCCTTGTGCTTGGCCATATATAATCAGATAACAAGACATTTCAACACTCTGAAAGAGCTCCCCATCTATACCTCAGCTGGTAGATCCCATTCCCAGTGTGGATATACATACACATAATAGCTCTGAACAAATCGGCATTCTACAAACAGCAGCATGGCCTGCAGCAGCACAGGCAGTGACTCGAACTAGCTGTACAAGGAGATTCCTAGCATCTTGGAGAGGCCTATGCTCGGCAGTTCCAGCTAACTACCACCTGTGGCACAGTGGTAAGTGTGTCATGGACAGCCAGGGAGATGGCTGGATTCGGCATGAGGGTGTGGTGGGCAGGTGTGTCCTATAGGGTTGCGGCACACCACCAAGCGTGTCATGACCCACAAAATATTGAGAACCACTGCCCTAGACCAAGCTGCCTCCCAACTGGCCCATATACAACCGAATCAAACGTACAGTGAGTTCAGAAAGAATGTAGATGAGCAGTCTGTTTAGGGCTAAAGCCTCTGCCATGTAAAAAGGAGGTTTGTGTGCAGTGCTCTGCTGTAGAAAAGTGGGAATACAACATCCCCTCCCACAGATACAGGATGCCACTCAGGTTACTCTACAGCTGTAGATCAGGGCTGCATCATGCACCGTAGAACCTTGCTTCCTCCCACTCCGGAGCACAAGAGGTTTGCAATGAGTTGGATCCACTGGCCTTATCTTCTCTCTCAGGCCTCTCCCACTTTTCAATGCTACTGCAGAAACTTTGGTGAACACTGCTTTTGTGCCTTTTGGGTTACAAATAAGCTTTAGAGCCTCTCTGCATCACAGTGGAGCTGGACTTCTTTCTACTGCCATTTTGAGCTGTGTGTGTCCACAACAGCACATTATTTTATTCATACTATAAATAATTTTCTTTACTGGTTATCAAGGGCCAACAATATTTTAGGCACTGTATAAAAACAGATGAAAACTCACTTCCTGCTCATAGAGATTATAGTGTGAGTGGATAAAACACCTAGTCACAAACAGAATTACTGTGTACAGATACTAAGGTACTGTAGCCAAATATGGTAAAATGAACACAATCCAATGCTAAATAATGACCTACATAGATTCTTCCTGCCATGAACAAACTTGGATGCCTTTGAAGTGCAAACTACACACAAAAATGGTCTTGAAGACTAATTTAAATGAATTTCTTTAGAGTCACTTTCAACTCCTACTGCATTCTTACAAGCCTCAGGTCTTTGCTTTTAAATAAAGAAGCTTTTTGTGTTCACTCATAAAATCACTCTAGTAAGAACCAGATGTGAACTATAGTGTTTCAGTAAAGACATCATTGCAGAGAGCTGATGGAAGCTGAAAAGAGTTATGACCACTCATGGAGGTCTGAGAATTCCTCTGGTTCAAGAACATATTTTCAGAGAATAAAAACTAAACTTTCTGCTGTAAAGCTGCCTCTGACCCTGCAAATAACAGCAGCACTGCTGGTAGCCAGAGTGTGTAATGCTCTTGTAAACAATCAGCATTTGTCTGGTTTCCCTTATTCAGAATGTGTTTATAATACCTGGAACTGATATGATCCAAAGGGGCAGCCATGTTAGTCTAGTTCAGTAAAAAAACAAACAAGGATTCCTGTTGCAATTCAAGACTAACAGATATATTGCATGAGCCTTCATGGGAGAAAATCCCTTTTCAAAGCATCTGACAAAGGGGGATTTTCTCCCACGAAAGCTCATGCAATATATACATATTTGTTAGTCTTTAAGTACCACAGGACTCCTGGTTTGGAATTGATATGTAGAGCATATTAATTGAATCAGAAAGTGGCCTCAGTCCAGATTATAGTAGCAGCTCACCATACTAAAACAGTTAGCTCAGTTTACTCTAACCGCCATCCTCACTGGATGTCTCAGAAGGACCAAAACCTGAAAAAATCTTCTTCGCTTATAGTCAGCTCAACTAGCTAAGGGGTTGATGGATATTGTTGGTCCAAAGTGAGGCTGAAAAACTTCAGAGCTGACAATCTATTCCCTCTTCACCAGTACTAGTCACCACTTAGGATCTTGAATGAAATAAAAAATAAGAAGTCATCATTTTAAATGATGTGTAATGTCATCTACCTGGGTGAAGACAGCAGGGCACATTTGTATATAATCAAAACAATGCTTCACTTAGTTAGTTAGTTCATTTATTTTTGGAATGTTAATGTGCATTTCCTTACCTCAAACCTGCTTTCCTTGTAAAGGGAATAAACATGTTCTGAGAAAATGTGAACAGCTGACATCAGAGCTGTTCAAACAAGACCAGTTCACTTCCCTTGGACTTTAATGCCTTGAAACTAAGAAATTTCATTATTTTTTTCAGTGAAAATACATTTCTCCTTTACAGCATGTGTGAAAAGTAAGTGTTGGGCTACTTTCTGATTTAAGTAATGTATTTTAAGCAGTTCCCTCCCCCACTCCCATTTGCACAATATTACAAAAAGCAGTGCACTGCAGAGAAAGAAGACTGTATATAATAGCTCATCCTTATCTCTTTTAAGGAAAATATAAATGATTTGAGTCCCAAAAAACTGTGCCATTAACGTGAGCTGCAGACATCTCTTTATGCATTTGAGTGTTGAGCAATAATATGGGAACTGCAATTGACAGATATTGACAATGTTGGATGGAAGGTCTATGATTAAATATCAGAGTGAGAAAAAGATCTTATTTTATTGCTCCCTTTCCTCAGCACAGAGCTGGACTCTTCATCCACTGGGAAACATGCCATTAACAATGAGACAAAAGGCCTATTCCAGCCCCTGAAGACTTCCATGGGAGAGGGACAGGGCCTGAGATGAAATATTTTCATGAAGAATACAAGCTGTCAAAGACCAAAACCATTGTCATTGCTCACAACAGTACCAAAGAGGGTTTTTTAATTCAGCCTTTTGCTTTACCCTAGCTATGTGCAGTATTTACTGGTTTATACTTATTCTCAGTCTGCATGATTATTTTCTTTTATGGGAAAATAATGCAATATGCTCTACACAAGAAAAGCACAACAAATTATGTATTAATACTCTAAAACTATTTTCCCCCAAAAAATAACCATAACAGAACTATATTAAATGGGGAAACTCAGGCTAAAATCACAGGGGTAAAACCAGTGGGAGAAGGATCATGCAGGTACCATTAAAACATAATGTCTTTATTGTTAATAGTAACAGTTGAAAGAAGTTATTAACAAATCTAATTTATTTTGCACTATTTGTGCAGTTAGCTGTTTCCTTACTCAGCTTAGACAAAGAAAACAGATAAGCCTCCATTTGTTTACCTTCAGTTTTACTTTCTGGTTCTCAAGCTCTAGCATAATGCTGCAATATTTGGACTGAAATTACTGTTGAGGGAGGAAACCTTTCACCCTAAACAGCAGCAGGAGTACTCTAATAGCTGGAGTAGAGTAACTGTTTCTTTAAAAACTTCCAACTTAATTAGAAAGCACCTGTAAAATACCTGAATTAAATAACCAACCATACAGGCAGGGAAGATGGAGACAGAGGTGGTGAAGAGGGTGATCTCCTGCAGATAGCGCATGGAATAAGAATAATGAAGCAGAGATACTGTGGTGTGATAAATAGGATTCTATGGTTATCCTCTGTTCAAGTGATTTAAATAATTTTAAAGACTGAGAAAGTTGTAACTCGCTACATTCCTATTTTCTAATCACTCCATAATCACTGGGCTTCAAAGGCTGCAACCATTACAAGGTCAAACAAAACCTACAGAACTTGCCTTGGATAGATCAGCATTTCTAGAAAAAATGCAAGTATTTTCCACCCTTTGCCATGAAATAGCAATTAAAGGCCTCCATAATCAGAGCGTTTGCCTTCAAATTCACCCACACTGTGAACAATAAACAGTCCCGAAACAAAACAGTTGTGCATTCAGAACTGCAGCTGCCAAAAATCTATATGACTGCAATAAGAAAGGAGGGCTTAGTAAGACATGAACAGACAGAAAGGTGTGCCAATCAACCCCAAATCAATTTTCAAAGCATCTGATGAACTGGGATTTTCTCCGACAAAAGCTCATGAGATAAATTTGTTAGTCGTTAAAAGTGCCATAGGACTCCTTGTTGGTTTTGCTGACCTAGATTAACATGGCTACTCTTTTGGAACTAGTCAATCCCAGTCACTCCAAAAGTTCAACGGGCATCCAAAACCTGAAGACATTTAGAGTTTTGACAACCCAGGACCTCCATGGGTCTGGAGCTAACATCTGTAGTGCTTCTAAACTTCAGGGGAGAGCAGCAGAGGGCAGGAAATGATACAGCATAAAAAACCAGTTAAGTCTACACCAAACTGCTCTGAAAGACATTTTTGACTCGTTTTCTCAGGTCTGCACAGGCAAGCAAAAATTGAAATATGCTCCCAAGAGACACCAAAGAAATGAGTGGATTTAGCAGCCAGAGATAAAAGGCTGTGTTCACACACAGGGGGTTATTTTGATACAGTTGTTTCGCAACAACTTATATCGAAATAACGCCTTATTTCGAAGCGACTTATTTCGAATTAGCAAAAAAGTCACTTCGAAATAAGGAGAAAAGCCGGAATCAAAATAGCAATTCCGGACAATAGTTATTTCGAAACAACTCACTGTCGTTTCAAAACAACATGTTCAGACGACGGTTGTTTCGAAACAAGTCGTTTCGAAACCACCGTTATTTCGAAACAACACGTTCGCACGGCGTTGTTTCAAAACAACCGTTGTGAAACAATGTTGTTTCACCCACAGACTAGGTCTAACTTGTTTTGAAACAACACGGTTGTTTTGGAACAATGGTTTCCATTGTTCCGAAACAACCATGCGTCGTGTGAACAGCCGAAACCTTATTTTGAAACAACCTCAGTTGTTTCGAAATAAGGAGACTGTGTGAACACAGCCAAAGAATCCAGATGTGATTTGTGTCATGTTTTTCCTTCCCATGAGATAAAGAGAAGTAAAAAGTTTTGGGACAGGATCTACAGCAGAGAGAAAGAGATGGACTCGCTTGGGTATGGAGGGATAAAGGGATTGTTGGGGTTTCCAAACTTTTGCTGAGCTTGAGAAGCATCCAAAGCTTTGAATAATTTTCTGACCATTCCTACATTCTTATGTACTTTTTTTTTTTGAAATATTGATGTTAGTTTACTTCAAAGTTTTCTCTGTAAATGTGCAACATGGAGGCTAATTTACTACAAGGGAGGTTGTGAAATCTCAGTCACTGAAGGTTTTTAAGATGAAGCTGGACAAACCCTAGCTAGGGAAGGTCTAGATATACTTGGTCCTGCCTCAGCACAGAGGGATGAAGTAGTTGCCCTCTCAAGCACCCTTCCAGTCTTATATTTGTATGATAGTACATGTATTCCATGAAACTTCATATGTAATTTTGCTTTGGAGAATCTAGTTTATTGATTGCTTTTGTTGGGGGTTTGTATGTTAATCACTCTCCTACTCCTTTAAGATCAGTAAGAATCATTTGAAGTGGGGGAGGAGAGTGTTATTTTGTTTGGGAGTCTCAGCTGAGTATGGGAAACTTGAAAACATTCAGTCTCATGTAGGCATGTGAGCTCCCTCCCTGAGCCTCGTGCAGCCTGAGATGGCGTGAAAAAACAGTTGCTTTGCTTCTGTTTCCCTCTTAATCCCAAGAACAACCCTGAAAAAGGCCTGTCTCCTTTCAGGGATGCTCTGTCCAGCAGCAGTCTCTAGTCTGAAGGAAATCAAGCAAACACGTCTTCCACTCTCTCTGGGCCATCCTTCCACCCCACTCTCTGAGACTGCTGCTCTCTGGATTTTCTCCCCAGAGGCCCAGCTCCTACCCACAGCTGGCTCCAGGGTTTCTTCCCTCAAAACCTTCTCCCAGGTTGGTCCTCTTCAGGCTGGGCTGTATTTCTAGTCTCTCTCTTGGCCTTCAGCCTGGGGACTGGCCCACTTCAAGATCCCCCTTCACCTTGACGCCTCTCCCTTCAGGGTCAGTCGCAGGAAACCCCATGCAGTTTTCCCCTGCATTGAGCTCCCCAGTCCTTTACAGAAAATCGCCCAGCTACTCCCAGCTGAGTTTGATCATTGAAATGTCCCACTTTATCCCCAGCTGAACAGACTCAGCTGGGGGATGGCAACTGATCAGTCACAGGTGAGGTTGAACATTTTGCCCCTTAAAGACCCAGGGACAGGGACACAAAACCAAAAGCAAGCCATGTCACTGCATCCCATCATTCATTTATATGCATAGCAAATCCTTTGCATTTGGTTGTGGTATTTTTTTAAATAAATCAGCAGGTGTAGTGTCGATTTTCCTTTTGGTTCTCATGACAGCTGTACATATTACACAAATGACCTTTTGCTGAAACTCATTGTATCTACAAGGGCCTCTTCAACACCATGCTGTGGAGAAGGCAGCATAGATCCTTCTGTTTATGTCACCGTTTTATTAGCCTTTCAAGTCCTTGCTAGTCTTCTATTTTGTTGCTGACTGTGTATATTAAACGTGCTCCAAAGATCACGTGTAGTAATATTACAGCTACACACTACAAAATGACAAAACATCCTGGCTGATCAAGCAAACCAGAAAGGCCTTGAACTGAGGACTGGTGCTCTTATCAGTATAAGTCACAAAATAAAAATAAACATACATTTGATTTGTACAGCCCTGTTTCTACAACCAATTGTCATTTTTACCAATACAGAAATCATTCACCTGTATCCACTCCTGTGTATCTACATCCAAAGGCCATTGAATTCAGTGAGAATTCTTCCATTGTCTGCAATGGCCCCTGGATCAGTGTCATAAGGAAGATGACCTAAGGAACATTAAATCTAGTTTTTAACAACCTAAACAATCTCAAGGCACAGTTTATGGCAAGCTATTATCTACTAAGCTTTATGTTCAAGCCTAAGCTACCTCCCAAGTAGCCTCTTGTGGGCACCCTGGAGAACAGTTACCATCAATGGCTGAAAGTTAAGTTGCAATAAGGGGTGGTATTTACATTCAGCTGCCATAGGGATATGAAAGTGGACTGAACCAATATTAACTTCTAAAGACAGGCTGCGCTTACTGAGATGGTCTCAATCACAAACACAACTGTAGAGGAAGAATAAGCACACTGAGTTGTATCTCTTCAAAATTGTTCAGTCAGCCGTTCTTGAACATTCACGTAATTTGAAAGCATAGACTGAGCCATCTGAATTATAACAGACATAATTAATGCAGCACATCAGACTTTGGCAAATGGACACATTTTACCCTCGTTTGAAGAGAAGACTATAAAAATCCTTTGTTCTGGGCTATGCACAGTTACCTCTGCACAGGTCACAATGGAACAATGACTATGTGAATCTTTTAGGCTGGTTTCTAGAAATATTCTGGATCATTTAACACAGGCCATAATTACATACATCATTGTACACAGACTAGTCAGATTAATTTCACTGACTTCCGTGGCACGGGGATTAAAAAGAACCTCAACAACACTACAGTAGCTAATTGTATAAGATCTCAATTCTCTTGTCCCAGAAATATTGTAAATTGTCATATCTTTTAAAAAGTGCAAATTACTGAATATCTTCAGTCAGTTCAATTTATCCATTGATTATGCATACTATTATGGTCTCCACAACCATAAACTTTAACATTGTTGGGGCAGACAGTTTAAATTGGGATAGACAAGCACAGTGAAAAGTCATGTTGGTATCTGCAACAGCTAATACCTAGATACAGTGCTAGGCTGTCACTGATTCTAGAAGACAACCACTGTACCACATGATTCATGTTTCAACATTACCAGCTCCCAGCAAAAGTGATGGTCAGCTTTTATTCATATGAAGTTTTTGAATTTCATTTGGTATTATTTCATGTTTTAATTTTTGTGAAATTTTAGGGCAGCAAAAATTAGTTGCAATGAAAGATCTGAAAACTTAGAAGTCCACTCTTGAATTTTGAAAAAGCTTCCCAGGAAGGTGGTGATGCAGTTTCTCAAGAATCGTTTGGTCTATTGGATCAAGCACAGTGCAGGGAGACATGGGATGCTGTGCCCTGTTCTTCTTTCTACCCATAACTTGCCTTCCATTATTCTGCATTTATCAAAGATGTTTTATAAATGCTATAGAAGGTGACTGTTTAGTTTCATTTTACAGATTTAGAAACTGAGGTACAGGGGAGTTAAGTGACAGGCCAAAGGACACATCGCAAATTGTTGTCAGGATGCAGGACTCAATCATATGCTTAGCTCACTAGGCCAAACAGCATCCAAACCAAGCTGCTTAGTGTCAAATTCTCAAAAGGTTGCTACTAAGTGTGTGGCCAACTTGAAATGCATAAGGCCTCATCTGAGAGCGCCAACTGATTGTAAGGCTCTTATAAGGAAAAATCAGGCACTCCACAAAATAAGACTCTCAAACTAAAAGCCATTTCAAACGATGGCCTTAAGTTACCTTTTGTATCTTATACTCCCAAAATTTCTTTTGCATTAAATAAAACATTTTTTAAAGTTTTCAGTATTTAAGATATTCTCAGCCACTATCTAGTTTTCACTACTGAGGGGGGAAAACATCTACTGGAATAGATTAAATTGTTCAAGAGACAAACATCAACATTTTTCAGAACACTGAATGTGTAGAGTATCGGAAAGCTACCCTTCCAAACAAGCATCTCAGTGAAAAGCTTTTATCATCATCATTCAGTGTTTCCCTTAATGCCAAATGCCTGATTCTGCCTGCAAAATATATTTATTTCATGGAGGAAAGAGGCTTATGTTTTCTACATTTTATCTACCTTAGATCTCTAGGCATCATACTGCTAATAATATTTAAGGAGAAAATGGGGATTTGAGAATTTGCTGAAAGGTCTTCAAGTGGTTGCAGTAATGGAATTGTTTTAACTTAACATCTAGGGATCTGTGCTTGTCATGTACGCATTAATAAGAACTTATTCCTGGGGATACTTAACCATCTGTAACATCTAATTCTCCAAACTTTACAAACAAGAGCTTTACAAAAGAACAATGTTTACAAAGTCACTATAGGGTTTTCATTGATTTCCAATACATGTATTAAAAATACTGCTGTCTGGTCTCTTTTCATACTTGTAGCCCTCTATTGCAGAATTAGTTCCTAAAACAGAATCTGAAAGAGAGGAAGCTAGAAATGCAGACTGCTATAGTTCCAAATTTAATCTCCAAGTCAGCCAACATTCAAGAGCTTCCTTATCTTTGAGCACAAGTAGTCCCAAAGAAGTAAAATGGAATTTCACTCACCCTCTCTCACCCCCCCTCAGATGACTAGTTCCTTTAGCTTCAGTGAAGCAACCCACCTGTGAAGAAAAATTCCATGCACATAATTATTTTCCTGTCTTGGGCCCTGGCTGTGTCCATCGTGAACAAATACAGTACATACATTTATAGACACAGACAGGGCCAGTGCAACACGGTAAGCCCCGTAAGTGCTGCAAGGGATTGCCAACATTTGGGGGCACCAA
Source organism: Podocnemis expansa (assembly GCA_007922195.1). NCBI lineage: Eukaryota > Metazoa > Chordata > Testudines > Podocnemididae > Podocnemis > Podocnemis expansa. Next base: position 566,425 of record ML682006.1, read on the forward strand.
AATGGGGAGCACACCATTGCGCTGCACTATTATGTCACTCATCTGTGCTGGCATCTGCGGTGCTTGCAGGGGGGTGCGAGAAATGCTAGCACCATTTCTGGACACAGAACATTGCTTACACCCTTTCCAAGGTTATTTTAAATTGTTTATATATAAAACCACCCCCATATAAATAAGGGCAGGGTTTGGAAAATTCTGAAAGCCAGATTATGAAAACTAGGCCATTTTGTTACAAAGGTATTTTAGAGCAGTGATTTTCAATCAGTGTCTGAAGACCCACTGGGGTTTATTGATTACACCTAAGGAATCTGTGAAATGTTGTCTTATTACAGACCAATGGTTTTCAACCTGTGGTCCATGGACCCGTGGGGTTCCAAAGACTATCTCTAAGATTTCCAAAGAGGTCTTCACCTCCCTCCAAAAATACTTTAGGAGTCCACAAATGAAAGAAAGGTTGACAACTGCCATCTTAGCGAGAAGACTACAAACCATAAAGTCTCCTTTATGGTATCACCTCATCTTGCTCTCTACGTAATGAAAAGGACTGATCCTAAACCTTGATCTATTGTTAAATAAAGGCAAATCTTTTGCTGTATTTTATACAAAGTTTTCTCCAAAAAGACCCTTTTCCATTGCATTTTGTAATAAACATATATAGAATCATAGAAACTGGGAGGGACCATGAGAGGTCATCAAGTCCAGTCACCTGCACTCATGGCAGGACCAAGTACCCTCTTAAGCCATCCTAATGTCCAACCTTAACCTCCCTTGCTATAATTTAAGGCTATTGCTTCTTGTCCTATCTGATAGGGGTCTGCAACCTGTAGCTCCAGAGCCACAAGTGGCTCTTTGACTGCTCCCTTGCAGCTCCTGGCTCTGCTCTCCCCTGCCACCAGGCAACCCTTCAGGGGGGGAGGCACACTCCTGATTCCAGGCTATGCCCATTCCCCACCAGGGGACCTGTGGCAGGTACCCTGGCACAGCTCCTATTTCTCCCCACCCACCACCAAGAGGCTACAACCATTGTGGCTCTCAAAACACTTGGTTATTGAAGAATTTTTTTTAAATGGCTCTCCTTAGCTTTAGGGTTGCAGACCCCTGTTCTATTAAGATAAGGAGAACAATTTTTTTCTCTCCTTCTCGTGACAACCTCTTAGATACTTGAAAAATGTTATTATATCCCCTTCTCAGTCTTCTCCCTCCCAGACTGAACAAACCCAGCTCTTTTAATCTTCCTTCATAAATCAAGTACTTCAAACCTCTAATAATTTGTGTTGCTCTTCTCTGGATTTTCTCCAATTTGTCCACATCTTTCCTGAAATGAGGAGCTCAGAACTGGCACAATACTCCAGTTGAGGAGTAATCCAGGCCGAGCAGAGCAGAAAGAAGTACTTCTCGTGTCTTACTTACAGTACTCCCATTAATACATCTCACAATGGTGTTTGCTTTTTTTGCAACAGTGTTACACTGTTGACTCATATTTAGCTTGTGGTCCACTATGACAACCAGATCCCTTTCTGCAGTACTCCTTCCTAGGCAGTCATTACCCATTTTTTATATATGCAATTGATTGTTCTTTCCTAAGCATAGTTCTTTGCACTTTTCTTTACTGAATTTCATTCTGTTTACCTCAGACCATTTCACCAGTTTGTCCAAATTATTTTAAATTGTTATCCTATTTTCCAAAGCACTTGCAATCCCTCCCAGCTTGGTATCATCAGCCAACTTTATAAGCGTACTCTCTATACCATCATCTAAATTATTGATGAAAATTTTGAACAGAACTGGACCCAGAACCAATCCCTGGTTTACCCTGCTCGTTATGTCCTTCCATGACTGTGAACCATTGAAAACTGTTCTCTTGGACCAGTTAACCAACCATTTTTTCACCCATCTTGTAGTAGCTGCATCCAAGTTGTACTTCCCTAGTTTATTAATGAGACGTTGATGAGAGACCGTATCAAAAGCCTTACCAAAGTCTAGGTATGCCAGATCTACCATTTCCCTTCTATATGTAGGCACACTGTGCCATCTGCATCAATAACTATAAAAAACTTGATCATAATTTTTGCACAAGCTCTATGCAGAGGTCAATAGGTTGCTGTACAGACACAGTGGCAGACCAGGGACAAAACAAGGACTCAGATTCAAAATTCAGTCCCTGGCTTGCTCCATGGTAGGAATTAATCGGTACATGACCTGTGCATGATGCAGATCACTGCTTTCCTCTGGACCAGCTCAGCCGGGCTGGCTGGCATATTGGGGAAAGGTGGAATTAAGGTGCCACCAACTCTCACCCTGACAGCCCAATCTCTGCACAACTATGTGGAGTAGTAGTGATCCCACACTTTCATGAATAATGGTTAAGAACTGTGCCCAAAGCAGGTAAATAAGAACCCATTAAAGTAGTGTGCTATTTGTTTCTGAGATTCTATTGCTTCATGGAGGAGCAATTTTGTAAATTCCTATACAAAATTCTTATTTTGTAGGAAGTGTCAAGGCTAAATCTTTCTAACTCTCAGTTTGATATTTTAGTTCTGTAAACAGGTTAACTTTTCTTATGTCTTAAATTATTTTTCCCCAGACAGCCATGCAAGGTACTGGGTTCAACCTTAGTGATTTCTTCTCCAAAGTGCAACCACATTCATTCCTAATACTACAAAGCTGAACCCCTCTAGGTCTCCTGAAAGAGTTATGTTTCTTGCAAAGGAAAAGATATTTAAAGATATAATTCTGGGTGATGCAAAGAAGTCTAGCAATTGGCACTTCTTAAATTTTCCAAAATTGGTCAAGTAATTTCAATTTCCTTTTTTGCTGTTTAGTTTTATAGCTTTATTTCCCACCACTTCTATTTACAAATTGAATCAGCATCAACTCTTATGAAGTTTTTAAGCAATGTGTCAGCATTTTGACAAATTTTGCAAAGCAGACATGTTAACCCCACCTTAAATTACCATTTTCATCAAAGAAACCACCATTAATACACACAGCACAAGGTTAATGAAGAAATGGCTCTAAAAATCTGTACTGAAATAAAAGAAAAACATTTTGTAAAGGAAAGTAAGTATGTTTCCCTTTTGGGGCCTGATCTTGTAGTCTTCTCACAAGCAAAACTTCCAGGCTTTACCTATGGACCTAGGAGGCAGGCACTTTGTTGTGCTTCCTGCTACAGCCAGCAGGAGGGGAGCACTGATCTCCCATCCTCTTAACTGGAGCAAGGAGCCAGCACCCATATTTTAGCCACACATAAATGCACTCCACCTGGGTCCTAAGGCTGTAGCTCTCTTCCATAGCCAGCTGGAGGGGAGACACAGACCACTTTTGGGCCCTGGGCCCCAGTTTGGAAACCACTGATCTAATCCAATCCCCTGCTCAAAGCAGAACCAACACTGACTAAATCATCCCAGCCAGGGTTTTGTTAAAACCTTAAAAGTCTCTAAGAATGAAGCATCCACCACCTACTTAGATAACCCATTCTAATGCTTCACCAATCTTACTGAAAAGGTTTTTTCCCCAATACCCACTGCAGACCAAACCCAATGCAACTTGAGACCATTGCTCCTTGTTTTGTCATCAGCCACCATTAGGAGTAGCCTGGCTTCATCCTCCCTGAAACCCCTCTTCGGGTAGTTGAATGCTGCTATCAAATCCTCCCTCATTCCTCTCTTCTGCAGACGAAACAACCCTAGTTCCCTCGGCTTCTCCTCATAAATCATGTGCTCCAATCCACTACTAATTTTTGTTGCCTTCTACCCATCTCTGTCTAATTTGTCCACAGGTCTCTCTATTAATTTGTCTTGTGGAGGCTCTCTTAGTCCCTTAGCAATTAGTTTATTATTTGGGAGCACAAGTTGCTCAAATGACATCATTTTGGATATTGTCTACAGATTTTTTAGTGTATCTTTGGGATCTGAAAAAACAGAAAGTCTAGCATTACATAGAAAAAAATCAAGTCATAATAACACAAAGTATTTCAGGAATAACATACGATTTCTTTCAGCCACTGTCAAATGTAACAGTAGCATCTTCTGCATTTTGGAACTGGAGAGCACGAGCTCATCTGCTCGCACTAGAGACCGAAAACCAGATCACTGCTGGTTGTGGTAAATTCCTTTTGTGCACAGCTACCTCCTGGAAGGATGTTAACTTTTGTTTAAAAAGAAGGAAAAAAATATCACAGAAGACACTAAGTAGTTGTAATACAAGTCCTTCAGGAAAAAGGAAAATTATTTGTGCCTATAAGCCCTTATATCACACTGCTTATGCAAAGAACTCAGAGGACTTATCACATAGCATTATTCCCATTTTACAGGTGGACTAACCCCAGCACCAAGAGGTGAAGTGGCTTGACCAAGGTCGCACACCTGGTCACTGAGAGAATCTTTATGAAGCATCTTTTGTCCTAGCATCTTAAAGGACTTTAATTAACAATCAGTACTCCAAGTATCCATGGGACACAGGTCAGTATTTTCATTTCTATTACAGTTTAAGAAACATAAGTGCTGGCAGCAGCAATGACTTGCTCAAGATTCAGCAACAAACTTCCAGAAAGGCTCTGCTGGAATAACAAAAGGACAAACCTTGCTCTCCATAGACCAGTGGTCTCAAACACGTGGCCTGTGGGCCACATGTGGCCCCTAAAGCTATTTCCTGCAGCCCACAATGACACTATTGTTACTGATATTTGCAATATCATTGTATGACAAGGTTTCAATGGTGCAGCCCTCGGGATAATGTACTAGTCCTTACCTGGCCTTCATGATGATCTGAGTTTGACAGTGTGCAGGTCTGGAGCAGCTCTGCTACACGAGATACCCACCAGAATAGAAAACAACTGTGTGTGTCAGAAGAAACAGAGGAAAGAGCATGGCTAGTGATCCACAATTACATAGATGGACAACATAAACACACAAACCTCTGTTGCAGATGATGCAGCAGCAACTTTTGCATTTTATTAGGAGTAAGCCAATAGGGTTCTAGAGAAATGCCCCTAAAAGCTCTAGAATTTTAAAGACTTTTTCCATGGATTTTTGAGCCTGCCTGTGAAATTTTATAAAGCAGTACAGTTCCCTATTCAGTCCATAAGATGGTCTATAAACGGCATATTACTTTCCATTAACTTCTACAGGACTCTTTACCAGCCAACATACCCATACCCTATAAAATCTCTCTATACAGTAGTATGAAACCCAATTTGAATGGAAAGAATGACTTAGCAGTAATAGCACATATGTCATAAACTGGCAGAGTTAACTCAGTGGACCAAGACATTTAGAAACTAAACTTCCTAGTTTCATTCTAATACAAAAAAATGCACGTGCACAAGCACCCACCCACCCACCCCTGCAATGCCTGAGATCTAAATTTAAACAGGGAGTGATTGATAAGATTAAATATCTAAACCTTATACCAGAAAGATTCGTTCCAAGCTTTTGCCACATATTGTTCTTTAATAGAGTTCTCTGCTTTTCTAATGAAAAGATATCAGATTCTGGAGAGCAGCCTTCTGTTTTCTTTAATGGTTACAGTTTAATAAAGTAAATATAATCCAGATAGATTTTATCCAACAGATGTGTCCTGCAAGGTCTAAGTGTGCATTCATCTTAATTCTGAAAGGATTTTGCTTTTATCCTAACATCATAAAAATTCATGCTGATAAACCAATCCTGCATCTGCTGCTCCTTGTTATTCAATTACCAGGGAAAGCAGAACAAGAATCCTGAGTATATTTTCTGATATAGGTATAACCTCATTCAGACTAGGAGATGGGAAATGTCATAAAAGTTCAGAAGGTCAGAGTTTGGGGATCTTTTGAAGTTTATCCAAATCTCTTGGAACTATATGACTGGGCTGGAAATCTCTCCTTCCCTCTCTCATGAGATTTCCAGTCTTTGTTCTCAGACATGAAACAGCAATGAGACTCACTGTAATTTGGTGCTTCCCATTCTGAATGCAGATCAAGGCAGGGAGCACAGGACTGCAAGGGCACCACATGAAACCCCCACACAACTGTGCTAACAAAGAGCAAGATGAACAGGATCACCAAGTCTGCACATAGAAGGCCTTCTCTTCCTGCTAACACAAGATACAGAGGGGTATCAGGTGTTGAAGGACCAGACCCCATCACCTCCTTTTTTACAGGTCATAAATCTCGTTCTCTACCCAGTGGAGCTGGAATAATAATTCCTTGAAGGAAACCTTGCAGATATTTCCTTTATTCAGCCTCCTTCCATAGGGTTTTCTGAACAGACTTGCTGCTCACAATTATACCACTTCAGTTACTCCAGTGGGTTCAGATATAGGCAAAACTTCATTCAGATTAGGTGACAGTTCAGAAGGTCACAAGTTTTTGAAATTTATCCATATCTTTCAGGACTACGTGACTGGTTTCAGTGGATTTCCTTCCAATTTCAAATAATGCATATGATAGCAACATTTGCCAGTAAGAGTACTTGGAAAGAGAATTGGCTGAATTTACAGGCATTTTCTAATTACACTGCTGTTGAAAGGGGGTGGGGAGATAAACTGCCTTTTCTGTACTAAGGTGCAATATACAAAGATCTATAAAAGACGACAGAGTAATTCAACAGAAGAGTCTGGCTCAGAGTTTTGATTAGGTGTCAGTCCCACCAAAGGTCATCATAACAGTTTGACAAAAGACTTTTAGCACCAAAACATGGATTTCGTCCACCTCACATCTAAGGATCAATTGCATGAGCAGGTAGAATAGCAGGCCATTATCCTTTCTGCAATTTATATATGGACTGAATGGTTTTTTTCCCCCCAAAAGAAATGTTCTCATCCAAAGAGGAACTAATTCATGAAATTCTATGGCCTCTCAGTATCGATGATAACAATGGTCCCGTCTAACCTTCAAATCTATGAATCATCTCCAACATCCGTGTTCATTAAAACTGCCATTGCACTGGACTGGGGAAAAGAGATTCTCTCTGATGCAAAGATCTTATGCTTATTAGCCATAAACATATTATCCAATCTAATATATTGTATCATCATCATATTTTTGCTAATATTTTCTAAAATCGACTGGAGATTGAGAAACTTACATGGGGTGGCAAAAGTGGATTTGACTTTACTAGGTCTGATTTCAGAAAGTACTGAGCACTCACACTTGGGGGGAGGGAGAGGCCACTTTTAAGGTGTCAATTTGGAAAACAAAAAATGAAGGCAACCCAAAAATCACAACCAAAAAAATTCCACTAAGATACCTACATAGCATAACAAACAAACAAGGACTCCTGTGGCACTTAAAAACTACCAAATTTATTTTTTGCATAAGCTTTCATGGGAGAAAATCCCACTTTGTCAGATGCTTTCAAGATGGGGGAACTTAAGAGAATGGTAAGAAATAAATGCAGGGAAGTGTAAGTCATAGGAACAGGTCATGTTGTAACAGCAAATAAAAACAGTTGTAAAGATTCAAACATGCTGCTAATTAAATTTAAGGTGCAAACACTGTCACAACTTGCTGCTCAAGTTAGTAGGGTAGTAGTGGATGAAGTTAATATATGGATAGAAATAGTCATTTATTGAAGAGGTTTGTTTATTTTACAAACGGCAAAATGTGTTGTGAGTGCAAAAAAGGGTATCTATTTAATCTGACTTTCTTCCCAGCAATATCAATAACACAGAAACAAAAATAATTAGGTAGTACAAGAAATATTTACATTTAATACTCTTTGGAGGATGGTAGCCAATAACAGTGGCCCAAAAAAGAGGACAAGAAAGAATCCAATAAAGTATTTTTATTTTGTAATATTACACTGCAACATTTGCCTTTAAAAAAAAAAAGTCTTCTCTCTAAACCTAGCTGATCTAGGTCTTCCAGATGAAAAAGTGAGAGAGACTCAGAACTATGATATTTAGAGCTCAGCTGCCACCATACCTACTACTACCTTTTATTAAAATAGCTAAGCCTGGTGGCTTCTTTTAAAATCTTCCCTCAACATTTTTATTAAGACTAAAAAGTAGCAGACAAGAACAGAGTAAAAGCTAAGTCAGGGTTGACAGGCATGTTCAGCCACCACCAGCAGCAGAATAAAAAGCTCAAAAACCTGCAATCCAGACAGTGGCAGTTTTAGTCCTGCTATAGTTTTAAAATATAGAAGAATCAGTAACAGAATCTGAAAAACCCAGTTGAAAAGATTTTAAAATAAAACAATCAACCTTGCTGGAAAAGGAAAAGTTGATCTGTAGAAGGCTTGCTTTCCATTTAAAAACTACAGTAAACTAAACACTCAAATATTTCCAAACCATAATACTAAATAAAGCCAACAATGTTAAAATAACTAAATGTTTAACAGGGGTTATCGCTTCTCTTTCTTCTTTCAATTGGAATATGAAAATTCTGTCCTCCGAACATGTCTACTCATTGAAGACCTACTACAGGAGATTATTTTTTCTATTTCTTTCAACACAAATTGATAGAGCCCTACAAGGATACAAATATGTGGAGCCACGTCTGATCTGCATCTGCAACAAATGGTCAATGAATATCTGCATTGTATCTGCCAATGTGGATATAACGTGGATATCCATGGATATCCACATTGTGTCCGGAGATGCAAATATCTGTGGATTTGCAGGGCTATACAAATTGACTTCAGTGCAATTATTCCCAATTCATACTGATGTAAATGAGATCAGAATTAGCTGCAAATATATCCCAAATAACTTTTCTGATCTTTTTAATAACTCCATGTATACACTGAATAGCAATACCATTCTTATTTGAAAATATTATACATTAAAGTTTTTAAAACATCCACTAAATTGAATTAGCAGTCAAATGTAACTTTACTTGGGTTTTGCTTTGTTCTCCTTTTCCCAAATATACAGTTGTAGCCTATGTTGACCACACAGTTTAAAGTTTGATGTGGTCACTCCAAACTGCCACTCTGTGAATTCCAGTGTTCATCTACATGAAGAACCCAAGCCTGGAACAAGCCAATTCATTTACAAATCTCCCATCAACTTCAGCAGAGTCAGGAACAAGCCCACCTACTACAGTATATTTCATCCCGTTATTTGTAAGAGCATCTCCAACCATCCTTCAAAAAGAAAGCTTGTTTATTTGTTTGTCCTGAAAGATCTCCAAAACAGTAAGAGCTAGAAACACAAAATTTTGAATGGATATTACTGATGTCCTAATTTAAATAACTGGATTGGTTACACCTCAAAATCGGTTCCCCTGGAGCCCCAATTCAGCCCACAGGCACTTTTATTAGCGTGATCATAGGCATTTGCTGGACTCTTCTGCTAAGCATGTCACAAAAACTGCAACTACAAGATCCTTTCCCTCTGGCTATGAACTATGTAGTTCATCTGTTGTCCCTTAGGCTCCTCTCAACTCTTTCTTTTATTTTATCACACAAAAATGGGTATTGTAATCAATATTTCAAAAACATGGCTTGGGTAATCATAGTCTATAACATAAAAAAGCTTACCAACAATATAGGCTGAAAACATCATAATTCCTGTGGAAAATGCTGTTCTGCTAATGGTAATAATTGGATGAATATATCTGTGAAATCAACATCCCCAGTCTTCTAAACAGGGAGCTCCATTTCTACATGCAACACACTTGGGACTATTCAATTTGTGCAGGTGAAAAGATATGCATTTTGTTAGAATTTTGGGGTTCATTTCCAATGAAATATGCTATTTTAATATAATTGACATAGCTCATTCATCACACCTTTTACTATATTTTCCTCGGGCAATGCCAGGTATTTCTGCTAGTGTTTAATATTTTGCTTACTGTAAGCTCACTAAGGCATGATGGAAGTCAATGAAAGAGGGTTGTGCCATAAGGAAATCTGCACCAACATAAATTACTACACAAATACACCAGAATTGTCAAAAACGATGAGACCTTTGGGTTTTGAACATCCAGGCATAACACGTATCTCTGAAGTAATCGAATTCCAGATTTCATTCTGGCATGGAATAAAGGATACGAATGACAGATGGGTAGAATTTAGCTGGCAGTTTGGACAGAAGTTTGGATGGATGGCTTGTTATCTCTAATTCACTGACAAGATCAAGGTTTTGCTTTATATCAGACACCCCAGATAACTCTCTGGCTTCAGCCAAGAGGAAATGTCTCTCACCTCTAGTCTCAGTTTCCTTGCTCAGCCAGTCAAAGCCCCATTTTTACTCCTTCCTCCTTCAATTCTGATATCAGCAGACTCCTTGTCCCAAGCTAATGTTTTCCCTCCCCAGCTTTTCCCTTCTGCATTCAAATCAGGCAGCTTCCTCCTCTCAGACTGTCTGGGCATCAATGGGAGAAGGAAGTAGGGGGCAGGAGGCATGAAGGACAGGAGAGCTCTAGAGGCTCTCTGCTTTCTGGACACATCCCAGTCTGAAAGAGCAGAGAGAAACTATTAGAATGTCAGATTTTCCTCCTGTAGTTCCCACGCTGAGAAACATGTTTATTTGCTGTGATGGGGAGGAGCATGCACCCTTCTTGTACACATAGGAACCATAAGGGAATGGTGTGTGTACATTTGTTCCAGGGGAATGACAAATCCATAGTCCAGTCAGCACAAGGAGCTGAAAATGCCTTCATTATGCTCAGCAAGGACAGTATCTTTAGAGGTTTTAGCTACTGAAACCTGAGCTTGTGCAGATTGAAACTTTGTAAAGATGCATAATTCACTTAAATTCAAGTAGATTTTCAACAGAACAGCAAAAGGCACATCCCTGATACTATTAAACTCAAATTGTGTTTGAGCCTAATTGAGGCAAATTCTACCCTCTTGGTTACGTGGTAAAGCAATGCTGATGTATAAGGAAGAGAAAGAATCTGAGAACTGTATGAACAGTCACATTTCTGTGTGCCTATTTATAGAACACACAGAAGGTGGCATGCAGTAAGGATACAGGATTTTACATTTTGACCTTGCAATGTAGCATTACAAATGAATGACAAAAAACGTGATTGGACTGGCTGTGATGCTGAAAGAAAAAGTAGTATGAGAGATTGGAGGCAACAACATGCTTTTTATTATCATCATGTGGGAGTATCAAAGGTTGACAGAAAAAGATGGAAGAGCATGACTTTAAAACCTTTGGTTCATACTTGCAATATGTTTTCTGGTTTTAGTTTGCTTCTTAAAATGTTTTCAAGGGCATCAGGTAGACTGACTGGGAAGCTGATACATTTAATGCAAGAAAATGCTTAGAAAAAAATAAACTGCAAGTGTAACTAATGAAGATGGTGCATCTGGCAAGTTCAGAGAAGAGCCACAAAAAATATTTATAAGGTCTGGGACATCTGACTTATGAGGGATGATTGAAAGAGTTAGTTTGAAAAAGAGGAGACTGAGAAGGGACATGATAATAGTTTTCAAGTACCTAAGAGGATGTTGCAAGGAGGAGGGAGAAAAATTGTTCTCCTTAACTGCTGATGATAGGACAAAAAGCAACAGCAAGGGAGGTTTAGGTTACATGTTAGGAAAAAATTCCTAACTGTCAGGGTGATTAACCACTGAAATAAGTGGCCGAGGCAAGTTGTGGAATCTCCATCACCGGAAGTTTTTAAGAGCAGGTTAAACAAGGATCTGTCAGAGATCTTTTAAGAGGGTACTTGGTCCTGCCATGAGTGCAGAGGACTGGACTCAATGACCTGTCATGGTCCCTTCCAGTTTCTGAGTCTATGAAACAGTGAGCCCTGAGAATCCAGAAGAGCTTTTTACCAGTGCTTTTTTGAAAGCTGCTGATTGCCTTAATCTGGCTCCACTAACTACCCTGGGGAGCTGAACACACAGATTTCCTAAAGAGAAACCTAACCTCTAACCTCTCTGCCTCCCAACACACAAACACTATCTGCTTCCAACAAACACAGGCAATAGACTAGGAAACATGTACTGACAAAAAAAGGGTGTGCAGGATTATTGCTTTGGCTGTCTCTGGATTACTGAAGCATTCTGATTGCCCAACTGCTTGGCTGGTTTTTATAGGAAGTAGAGAAAATGAGAGACTCTCAGCGGATGTAAATAGTAGAGATCTATTTAAGTCAATGGAGCTATGCCAACTAACACCAGCTGAGAATCTGGCCCATTAACATTTTATTGTGCAAAACTCTAAAAACCATTTAATTAGATGCAATAATTCCTCAGCCCTTTGCCATGGATTTCTCAACACAAGCCAAGAGCTTTCGGAAGAAATGTGCTGCCAGTTTTTTCTTCTTCTCATGTTCCTGGGCTGTATTTTCAAAGCCTATATTTGACACACAGACATTTTTACTTGGCATATAACGAAGTCAGGCTTTTCTACTTGTCAGTATTTGCCCAGGGATCTTTTGATCATTTGAGACAAATTTTTGCAATCAGAAGGGCTGGTCTCAGATTGCTGTAATCAGAAAACAGACAGTTTTTGATCAAATTTTCTTATTTAACTTCTTTGAAAGCCTAAGCGTTCACTTTCCCTTAGAAATAAACAAAATAATCCTAATGACTCAATTAAAGATGTTTACACAGTCAGCACAGGGGAGCAGATTTTTACATTATAGATATGGCGCCCAAACTCACATAGGGCACAGTGCCCACCTAACATGGTATATTGATGTTCACAGAAGCGGAAACATAACATCATGAGAAGATGAGGGAGAACCAGTGAAAGTGGCTGGTTCCATAATCATGGTGGTGGGTGCATAACCGGTTGATAAAATGCTAAAGCGGCATAAATAGCGTAAAGGCAGCCATAGCAGTCAGAACATTGTATTGATTTTTGTAGCGCCAAGAGGAGGCTAACGTGAAGCACCTACCATGTTACACCCTGTTCCAAGTAAACCCAAGAGAGCACAAAACCAGAAGAGTTGTCTGCTTTACACGGCAGTGCATTTCCCTTCCAGCCCAACAAATTTTGTTGACAGCAGACACAGATAAGGGGAGGTGGCATAGGCGGATTTTGGAATTTGCTCCAAGGAAGGCAACTCCAAAATCCAGCCCACACCCCCGTTGCCTGATTTGGCTCGTGCTGCTGGGGTCAGGGCTGAATTCGCACAGCCAATGGCAGCCCCAGATCCCCAGCTGGGGGACGGATCAGGCCGGCAGTGCCTGCCTTCTGCTTTCAGCAGGAAAGGCTCCAGAAGGAACGCAGGGCCATTGCCAGGGCAGCCCTGGGTCCAGGCAAGGGCCACTCCCGCCTCAGAGGGCAGACAGAGGGTGGACGATCAGGGAGAAGCAATGCTTCCATTGCCTCTGATAAACTTCACCCTGAGAGGTGGCACTTTACACCTCTGTAAGCCATATCTGCGGAATGTTTTAATCACTCTAAAGGGAAGCAGTAATTTGGGGATGTCACCTGGAATGACTACACTTGTCCTTATCTACTGCATTGGTTAAGAGTAACCTCAGCAGTGAAATGTCAGTTTTAGTCAACAACACCAGGTGACTGGGGAAGAAGCAGTGTAGGAGAGATTTCTAGTTCACAAGAATTTTTTTAATGGGTCTCATCCTATTAGAAATTAAACCAAATGACATTTCCTAAATTGGAAATCCCATATCTCAGCAAGCTCCAATCCTGACTTGACAGTGCTATGGAACAGAGTCTAAAAGAAAGTTAAAGCAGACAGCTTGCAGCATTAAACTTTAAGTGATTTTTTTTTCCTTTGCCTTCATATACTGGATCTCTCTCCCATCCCAAAACAAAGTTGTTTAAAACATCAGCTTGAGAAAAATAATAACAAATAAAGCCGAGTCACACCCTAATAACAAAAAAACAGAATGTTGGGGAACCTGCTGCATAAGGAAAAAACCCAGCCCTTCTCTTCATACATCAGTGCACTAAAATCAATACTCACCACACTCAGGACTTCCTTCAGTTACTGTTTAAAACTCCCCAAAATTACAGGTTTCCTGTTCAGCTCTGAAACAAGTTAATAAATGACCAGACAAAGTCTATATTTCTCTCACTATTTCTATCAGAGCACAGAAAATGACTTCTTTAAAACAACCAAGTCAGGAAATCTAATATGGGATAGAAACAGTCTCCAAAATAAATCATGTGATAGTTATTAAGAATCTTCTGCTAGCTAACGGCCAAATGACACTTGCTCTAACAGACTACATAGTACAGATTGAACTATATGTAGCTAAGCAAGAACTGTTTGCACAAAGTAACTAGACCATATAACCTTGATTATGAAGGATTATATTTTAAGTGTGGTCTACTACTGAATGCCAAAGCACATGTGCTGATAGAGCAGATAAAAACAGAATCTCTTCTGCTGACAAATTTGGTTTCAAGCATTATTCATGTAAACAGTTGCCTGTTTTTGATACAACTATTTTAAAAATAGAAAGATATCAGTGGTGAATTCTTATTTGATGATTTTATAAATTATTCCTCACAAAAAAGGGCAGACAAGTAAGGTGAACTTCTAGTCACGTTTCAACAGCCTGCAGTCAGCTGAGGCTTTAGATGAATTGCCAATTGGTTAAATTCCCCCAACTGCCATCTATACAGTAGATTTTCCTTTCCCCGTACTCCAAAAACTTCATTTCATCTGAATATTTTTCAGGTCCACTAAAATGTCACCAAAAAACCTCAAAACGAAACAGAACAGACAAATTTTTATGCACAGCTGGCCTTAGCTAGAGAAGGTCACTTCCCACCAAAAATCAGTGGGACTTCTCCTATGAACGCTCATGTGGTACATAAATCTGTTAGTCTTTAAAAGCAACACAGGACTCATTGTTTGTTTTGCTGAACTAGACTAACATGGCTGCCCCTTTGGAGCTTGTCAACAATATCCAGGTTACTCCTAGTCCCAAAGGACCAGTCGGTCACTTAGCACAGACCAGTGGTACTTGGATCTCAAACCAAAGATGATGACTGTTGACAGTCCTGTAATAAGCTAATCAAAGATTTGTAAACTAGAAAAAGAAATAGTTATTTACAAAGTTAAAACAGAAAACATACACACACAAATAAGATTGTATCTTAGGATACCTCTATGCTGGAGCCTTAGGTTGACTTAAGGAAGCATAAGTTGACTTACAGACTCCTGTGACCACACTGGGCTTTTATTAAGTCGACTTAAGTGCTTTCTTAAGTCAACTTAATAACACCACCTCTTGAGGTCGACTTAATGCTTAAGTTGACCTTATTAAGGAGTCTTAAGGCAGTGTAGATGGGGAATAGCCCTTAAGCGGACTTAATTGGCCTCTAGGCCCTCTCCCATTGTTCCTGGCCACCAGGAAGGGTCGACCTTGCACCTGCCAGCGTGAATGCAGGCAGTTGACAGGCGTTTCCAATGTGGATTCTCTAAGTCGACTTAACAACATCAACT
Source organism: Podocnemis expansa (assembly GCA_007922195.1). Classification (NCBI taxonomy): domain Eukaryota; kingdom Metazoa; phylum Chordata; order Testudines; family Podocnemididae; genus Podocnemis; species Podocnemis expansa. Next base: position 581,744 of record ML682006.1, read on the forward strand.
CTTAAGTCGACTTAAAGTCGACCTTGTTAAGTCAACTTAACAGAGCTCCAGGGTAGACATACCTTTAGATTTAAAAAAAAATAACACACACTTCTGTAATAATCAGTTTATATCTCCTTTAGGGCTGACTTGCAAAAGTAGCATGAGATCTCTTGCTTATGATTAGGAATCTTTGCCTCTGACAGTCCAGATGGCATAAAGATTCCAGTTTCTTCCAGGAAGGGATTTTTTTCTTTTCCATCCCAGAATCCAACCTGATGGGATGACTTCAGGCCCAAGCCTCCAATTCCTGGAGGGAGGGAGAATGCAGTTAACAAGGTCTCCATCCTTTGGTACAACACAATGGTTTGTTTACCTTCATCGAGTCATCTTGTGTGCAGGACCACCACATCATTTTACTTAATGCTTCTTTTCCTCTTCAGTGAGTTAGTCAATCACAGATGTTTACAATGCTAATGCTCAACATATCTGTATACCATGGGAAACAGCTATTATTAAAGGGGACCAAAACACACAGGATCCTACAAATATTCCATAACATCTAAACACAGTCTTATAATATCAATATCTATTTTAACTATATTTCCCCAGCAGGTGAGCCAGACTGGTTTTCAGCTATACATTTGTCAGTGTTCAGTGAGGCTCTGGGCCTTTGGCAGATTAGGTGTCAAAACCAAAAAGTGTCCTTCACATCCCTTCCTAACCCATCTTATAATAGGAATATTCAATTCAGATTTGAAAAGCTTCCACATTCCAGCCCAGAGGTGGCTCTAGTTCATTGGCTGATTAATTCAATTTCTATTTGGTCTACCATTGCAGCATTAGATACTTTTAAACATAAAGTTTCAATGTAATTTAAATTGCCTAGATTAATAATCCAGCCAAAAGAAAACCCAAACAAGGTAACTAGATACTCACATACAATAGCTCATCAGTCTCTATGCCTTTCAGCTTCCTCTATTATCTGCTTGTCAAACTAAATGATAATGCCTGAGGGCTGGCAGGATAATGAATGATTGTCATGATAAATGGTTTGCCACATCGAGCTCTCAGATATACAAGGAGGAGGATGAGAGTGGCAAACTGAGCACTTCCTACAGCGTTTCAATTTTACTTTTCCACATGCTGCTGCAGCATTTGTTTGCTCTGAGGCCTAGTCTAGACTTGCTTCACTTTTGGGGGGCAGTCAATGGGTGATACATAAGGCACATAAAATACTTGGTTTATCTCCCGTTGTCTTACTAACTCCCACTTACCTTCCTATACACACTGTGCTAATTCAGCCGGAAATGCTGTTTGGTCAACTTAGTGCTACTGCCGTTATGGGGCTGGAGTTATAGCGCTGAGCCAGAGATCGACTGTATTGTCAGGCATGCCAGAGCTGGAGTGCTGTGACTAGCTAAATACCTTCAGATTCAAAAGAGGTCCTAACTTGCCACACCACCAAACAACTTTGTCACTTGTCCTACACTTTCCACCAACTCCACCTCCTCATTCACCACTTCAACTTTGGGACTGACTCTGCTGGCCAGTGCCTCCAGTCCCGCCACGGCATACACATGACTCTTCACAGTGGAAGTAGAGTTGCATGGAGAACGGTATGCAGATCCCTGTAGAAGCAGCACATTTTTGGTGCTTCACCAGAACAATGGTTTGCCTCCTTGGCCTTCTCGTACGCCTGCCTCAGCTTCCTGGCTTTAGCACAACACTGCCATGTGTTCCTTTCACACCCCTTCTCCAGCATGCCCCAAGCAATCTGCCTGTGGGTATCCAACTTTCTATGGCGGGTACAACTACACAGCCTCCTCTCTTCACAGACCCAACAGCTCTGATGTACTCTAGGGAGGCGCAGCCAGCAAGATCAGCTGGGAAGATGCAATGTGAGCTCTCCATGCCAAGCAAGCAGGAAAAGGGATTTTGAAAATTCTCAGGCCATTAAGGGATGCCTGCGTACCTGTATGCAGGGCAACAAAGTTCAACTGCTGACCATAGTGGTCATAATGGGCATTGTGGGACATTCCTGGAAGCTATTTAGGGTGACATATGCAAGTACACTATCTACACTGACACTGAGTCCCTATAATGTCATCATACAATGCTCTATTCCCTCTCTTTGAGGTGGTTTTCTGACAGCATAGCAGGAGAGTTAAATCGGTGGGAAGAACATTGGAATGTCTGTCCTGTCAACAAAAGTTGCCTTGTGTCATCACAACTGTAACATAGACAAGGCCTATCTTTACTTTGTTTCACTTGATGAAGTAAAACTTCAGGAGAGAGAAGAAGCATGATGCAGATTGTGGCCAAATTCAGATGTGTAAACTGGCACAGCTCCACTGACATCAATGGACCAGCACGGGCTTATGCCAGAAAGTGAACTGAGCCTTCCATTTGTAAACTTCAGTAACGGATGTTTAACAAGCCCTTACACTCTGATGAGCCTGTCCCAGTTCTCTGTTGATGCATTTCTCCTTTCTTCTAGGGTCCTATCCACTGGAATTTAAAATGGCCTCATTATATGTAGGTAAAGAAGGTCAGTTAGTTAAATATAGGAGCTTATTTTTAGCTCTTAATGAGGGGGAAAAAGGGATCAGCAATTTGGAGGGGATTTCAAATGGGAGAACGAATTGTGCATCCAAGAGCAGAAATTAGCTCCTATATGTATATTGTAAACAGGGTGTTTGTAGGATTCCCACAAATTTGCCTCACTATATCGAGAGGATCTAAAAGTAATTTACTAAGGGTCCAATCCTGGAAGTCCTCTGACACAAGCAAACCTTATTGTAACCACATTGATTTTAGCAAATCTACTCATTTAAGTAAGCATTTATCATATGAGTGAATCTGTTCAAGAATATATCCTTTAGGAAACAAATGCCCAAAATGAATGCAGACTATATGTGCTAGGAGGCCACAGAATCATGTTGGGTTTGACTTTATGTATATTTTTCTAGATCCACCAAGTCACAATTCTGCTTTCCTGCCACAAATAATTTATGATCAGTAAAAGTGTGACGGATGCAGGTAAATCTGGGTTGAAAATAAGAGATAGTTGAGACATAAATTCCCAAATCTTCACTGAAACGTGCTGATCATTTTTTCTATGGGTGAGGTATTAGAAATCCACCTTGAATTCACTTGTAAAGGTTGCCAAACAAACACCTACAATCTAACTGAGCAGTATGGTCTCCTCCAATTCTGTCAGCTTTTTCTAAGCCCAATACAATAATAAGATTACTGTGAAAGAACAGAGATTTAAGTCAGCAACCCTGACAAATAAGAACTGCACTCACAATATTGGTAATGGTAAAAAAAGCAATTGAATGTGAATTCTTGTTGAACCAAAAACAAGTAAATTTACCTAAAAGGAAATTGATTGAAAAAAAAAATCTCTATAAAAGGATAGCAAATACGTTACAATTACTTTAGTACATCAGAGTTGATAGACACTACTAGAATGTTTTAAACATCTTAAAAAGCAAAGGTAGTCACTTTTCTTCAAGGTGCCCAAGAAATAAAATTAGTATCTTCACATCTGCTTACAGCTAGGAGAGGTTATTGGCATATGTTTGGAAAAGCCTAAAACAATTTTGATTTTATGGGATCTGAAGTTTTGGTCACATGGATGCTGGCTAGTGGATGTGGGCAGAAGTAGGGATAGGGAAAGTGGGAGGAGGAAGGGGGTCAAGATTTTTCAAATGTGTTTGATTACCACAGGTTTTAGGTACCCACTTTAACATACCTTAATTTTTAGAAGATGTTGGCCACCCACCCTCTTTAAAAAAAATGTCAGCCTCTCCTCCCCCTGATGTTTTAAGTTAGTCACACCCAATCAGTTTTTAAAAAGCAGCTTGGGGAGTTCAAATATAGTTTTTGCAGCTTGTTACAGGCGAATCAGACATAGGAGGTGCAACCAACAGAGCATAGAAAGTAAGGATCAGACAGAGTTCTCAACCTAATCTCTGGAATTGCTAAAATCCAGGGGATTGCTGGATTTACCCCCCCCCCCTGCCATTATGCAATTAAAGTTTAACAGGAACCAAAAAGTCTCTACAAATTAACCAAAAAGTTTTTAAGCTTCAACAGATAAATCTGTGCTCCCCACACTTCAGTAATTATCATAATTTATTAACAAACTGGAATTCATATATAACAAGCTCAAATATAGGCTCTTTTATTTTCCTTTCACAGTTCATTTCCAGGAGATGAATGCTGACTGGTCCTGATGTAGTGAATAAAATACTTCTTACCTTACAGGATTGTCAGGAGGAGTTGGTAGTGTTTGTAAAGCTCAAAATAACTAGTATTATTTCCTCGCTGATCCATTTATTTGTATGATCACTATACAACTAGGATTTAGCTATGAAGTCATTTTACACATGCACACACACAGAAATTTTCAGCAATTAGCTGATTTATGATTTTTTTTTTAAATTGTCACTTAAGAAAGAAGAAGAAAAAAGATGCTAACTAAAATCTTCTGTTGGAAAAACAATGTTACACTGGACATCTGACATATTTGAATGAGAGCCAAAAAGATAAAAAACAAACTTAATCCTGCAGTCTCCCTTGGGAAATCTTTGTTCTTTTTAATGGTTGTTCATTCAGCGGTCTCAGTGAATGACAAGTTTTTTATCTCGAATGTAAGTGGCTTCGAAGTCTACTTGCATTATCCACTTTTCAGCAGCTGCTGCTGAAACCACAGGGTTGCAAACTTATAATTAAGTCCAGCTGCCACTGCTGCGAGTTCAGTCGTATTAAGCGGTAAAGTCTAGTGGTTGTTAGTGAATCTCTCTCCATTTCTAGACAGACAAGTAATTAACTTCTTTGCCCCTCTTAGATGAAACAAACATCAGAGCTGAAGAATTCTGTTAGAGGAATGTAAAGTACTATTTATGCAAAGGAATTCAGGGAGTTTTTAACCCTTAAACTAATTTCTACGTAGAGTAGTACATTTAAGTACTGGCTATTTTTTACATAGATGCTGGGGAGAGTGCTGGGGCACAGGACAAGGGATGAAAGAAATTTCCAAGGTAGGATATGTCAGACTCATACCATCAGACACCTCCTCTCCCATACTTTCAAACAGAAGAACCAGAATGTAACAAAAATCTCAGCCTTAGCTCAAGGAGGACAGCAAGAACAGGATGTGCTGAGGCAGTGGTTCTCGCCACACAGTGGTGTGTCGCAGAGAGCCCGGATGGCTGGATTTGGCCTAGAAGGAGTGGGCAGGTCTGTCCCATAGGGTCATGGCATGCCACCAAGTGTGTCGTGACCTGCAAAGGATTGAGAACCAGTGTGCTAAGGGCTAAGGTGACAGGAATGCTTGTTACTCGCAGATCATTCTTGAGACTCGCTGCCCAAGTGCTCCAATCACACTTACCCAATCTCACTGGAATCCCTAGCTGCTTCCAGCAAAAGTTCTGTTCTTTCTGTCCAAGACTCTAAATCTACATTACTGAAACAAAAACTAATCAGCATCCCAAGAAATGAACATTGGCCAGCTCAGCCATCATCATTTTCCCTAGGGATTCACCTATTGCTTCAAGGTCCTTCACTAGGGTTCATTTGTAAAATCAAAGAACAATGTCATGGGTTAAGATTTCTTTTTTCAAAAGGAACATACAGTGTGCAAGTGAGCAGTGGAATCATGCTAGGGAAAGGTTGTGGGGATGAGAAGTAGCACTAAGGATTAGGATTTGGGGTTTATGAAGGATTGTCTTGTTATCTGCATGTCATCTTATGTCATTTATTTTATTAATTCAGGACATGTATGAAATATGGTGGTATGGTATAAAAAATTAATTAGCATTCATTTGCAATGACCTTCATAACTCGCATTTGACTCAACCACTCGTGAATAATGAGACCATATCAAAGGCATACTGATAAAATACAAGACATCATCATCGTCATGTATTCTCTCTCATGTTTATTTTATTTTTAGAAAGAGCCTTGATTATTAAAGTATACTGATAATATGGCTCACTTCACATAAGGTTAGAAATGTGAACTAAAATCAAGACTTTTACATATTAATTGTACAAAAAACTACATACATTAGTCCTTCCTCCAGATTTCTTGGCATGCTTTGTTGATACTAGTTCTGACTTTGGATCATGACTACTTTGGAACAGGGACAGGATTAAGTGAAAAAATACAAATATCGATAAACCAAAGCAGGAAATTAAGTGATCTGTTCAAGGTCAGAAACCAACTCAGTGGTTGAGATGTAACAGACGGCAGTATTATCTACATCCAAAGGGACAGCCGTGTTAGTCTAGTTCAGCAGAACAAATAGGGAGTCCTGTGGCATTTAAAGACTAACAAATATATTTATTGCATGAGCTTTCGTGGGAGAAATTCCCACTTTGGAACATCAGCCCTACTAACTCGTTCTACTTTTGCCAAGAGAAGAAAATAAATTCAAGTATTTTTATTCAACCCTCAAATTTTGCGAGGCTTGCTACCACATTTGCTGAATCAAAAACAAACGAATGCTATAAGCTAGGAAGTAAGCAAGCTTATCTGTTGTTATTCTTTAACTTTCTCTTTTTTTCACAGCCAATACAAAATAAACTGTCTTGTGTATCAAAATCAAATAAGAGAACGTTTGTTAAAGTGGTCATGCTTGGTTTCATTTACCTTCCCATTTTAGTACTCTTGTCTGTCTACCTACCCTTCGGTACTCTTGCCTCCAAAGTTCAGGCACTCATAAGCATTTCATCTGAATGGACTGGTTATATTCTGTCATATCTAGGTAGGAGCTAAACCACAATTTTTCCATCAGTGTTTTATGATTTCCATTTTAAATGGACAAAGCTTTTACGCCTTCTGAATTATTAGTGGATACTATAAAGTTTGTAGAGAATGCACATTTTATTAGCGCTGAAAGAGTTGCCGATAAATCACAGTGGAGAGTGGGATGGGAGAAAGAAACCATGTTTTAATGCACAGATATGCAATATAATTGAAAACCTTTGCAGAATCTTCCTTGCAGTTGTAGATTGTTTCTGAATCTACTGTTATCCTTCAATTTTAAAGGGCTTTTTTATTATTGTACCACCTCCTCTGTGCACTACTTTCTCTGTTAACACAAAAGATATTTTTGCGGCAGGAGTGCCGCTGGCCCGGGAAAAGACCTGGGGCTCAACTGCTGGGACTCAGGGCTGGACCCCATAAGCATCCCACCACTGCGGCCACCGCCATGGCAGACCCAGGGCTGGTGCTGGGACTCGGGGCTTGAGCCCCATACGCCTGGCACCAGTGACGCCCCTGCTTTGCAGGACACCAGTGTGACCATTCTCGGACTGCTCAGAACAAGATATGACTGTGTTATCCCCTTGAGAGAGAGAGAGACTGGGTTACTTACTGGTGCTTGATTGGTGTCATTAGCCAGCCAAATATTTGATTTCTTAACAGTATGCAACCAGGTTTTTGGGAAAGGAAGGAACAGTTAACTAATGGTTGTGCCACCTCAGAAGCATTATGTTTAGGCACCCATAACAATGTACTAGGGTAGAAAGATTTACTTGACCCTTGTTCCCACATCCCACTTCTAGTGCCCTTTTCAGTAACACCACCGAGCTCTTATATAGCATAGACCTTAAAGCACTTTATCGAGGAAGTATTATTATCCCCATTTTACAGAGAGGGAAACAGACACAGAAAAGAGAAATGAATTCCTTATGCTTATTTAGCAGGCTAAAGACGGGTTCAAGAATATAACCCACACATTCCAACTCCCTGTCTAAAGACCTATCCAAATGGGTCACAGTGTCTCTTAAGTATAAGGAACATTTTCATAATTAGAAGTCTTCTATACCAGTAAACAGACAATGTAAAATTTGTTAGACCCATACTCACTGCACAGCACCACGTGGTTACATTAATGTAGGCACCTCACCTCTCTCATTAGGGTCCACTGTTAATCAGTGGGTGGATCAAGTGACAACACAGAGCTCCTATCCCTGAAAATAAACTCAGTCAATCCCTACCCACTTTGGGAATACTTCCAAGGAACCACTAGCCTTTTCAGAGAAGCTCAGTTTTCGTAGCTCATTTCTATTTAGGGTATCCTCAGTCATCTTCTTGTTATGGCTGATGTTAAATGTTGAGCAACAATTTGAATTTTACATTCAGATGGTAATTTTACATTCAGATGATAGCCGCATCTGGAGTAGCAGAGTGTAGCAATGCCTAAGTGGTGCCGTTTTGCATCACTAATATACCTAATGGCTTTTTAATAATGACTACTGTATTTTAACCAAGGGCAAATGCAGGCAAGGAAAAAGGCTTTACCAAAAACCACTTATGGAGCAGTGATAGAACTCTTAAGAGGCTCTCAGACACAGATACCCGCCATTTTGTGCATTAGCTATACAACAACTAAATGAAATCACCTCACTTTGCAGAATTCAGAGTCTTTTCAGTAACTCCATGTCCTCTTACATAGTCTGAATACAGAATTAAACAAGCTGATTGAAATGAATTTACATAGGTGTCCAGTTCAAGTGTCTACAGGCCTTATGCAAGATTACCAGGAAGAGTTGGTGAATGACAGTAAAACTTGCAAATTTTCCAGAGGGGTAGCCACTTTAGTCTCTGTACAGTGAAAAACAAAAAAAGAGCCATGTGGTACCTTAAAGGCTAAGAGATTTCTCCGGGTATAAACTTTTGTGGACTCCAACCCACTTCTTTGTTGCAGTTGCATCTGACAAACTGGGCTGGAGCCCACAAAAGCTTGTGCCCAAAAAAATCTGTTAGTCTTTAAGGTGCCAGAGGACTTTTGTCATTTTGGCAGTAAAACTTGCAGTGCAGCAGATACATTCGTAACATAGTTCTCTCATCATCTCTCTTCGTATAAGAAAAGCCTCCCTCCCCCGCACCTGCACTACACTTGAGAGAAACAGGGACTTCTGCTTCCACACAATTTTTTTAAAAAAATGCAATTTGCAAGTTTTCACTGTAATAATAGACATATAAATTACAAGACAAATGGCAAGTGTCAGTGAAAGAGACAGCTCAATCTGTTACTGAATCCTTGGAATGGTTATATGAAACCCAGACATTCCAGGCATAAATCTTTTTTTTTTCTTTTAAGTTTTTACCACTGCTAGTGTTTGTAAATTAGCAAAAACACACAATGTGCAGTTAAGATATTTCCACTGATAATTCCACAGGCTTCTTGTTATGTTAATCATAGCCAATATGGCCTCAGCATAGAAAAAAACAGCCTCATGTTGCAGGCTGGCAACATTGTTTTAACATCTCTGAAAGAGTCAAAAAACTATCATCCCAGTTTGCCAAAGAAAATATCCATGTTATGATATCCAGGCATATTATAAGTCATCTCACTAATCTGTTACAAACCTGCTGCAGGACAGATCGATGTAGTATATTTGTAACAGCTTGATTTCCAAAGAGACTGAGTGCCTCTAGTTCCCAGTGAGCTTAACGGCAATTGTGAGTGCTCTGCAGCTCTCAGGGTACTGGGAACAAACAGGCAAGGTGGGTGGCGTGAATTAGAAAGTTTAGAAAATATCAGTTGCAAAGTCGTTCCACAGAGGAACCAAACTGAATCCATCTCCCTGTTCCATGATACTTCTTCCCCCATGGACCACTGTCCCAGCCGGGAGCATAAGCAGCTCTACTTAGATGGCTGTTTAGACACAGCTGCCAGTACTGAACATGAGAAGCCTAGAGCAGTTTGGCAGGCCGGTGAGAAGAGTGAAATATGAACAAAGCCAATGAAATACACATTTTAAGTTCCCGAATAATTTGCACCAACTTCTGCAGGAAGCTTGTTTGAACTGGAGGTCAGCAGCGATGCAAGGTGACCACTACACTTCATCTGTTGGGGACTGATAGCAGACCTATGTAGCCCCAGAAGTGAGAGGCAATGATAGTACCAGTTTGTGAACTTCCACTAGCATGGCTGCAGCTTAAAGCTTCTGTCCTCTACCACAACCACTGAAGACAGAGGCCTTCCTTTCCGAACAAAGAACCCATTTCCAGCCACATAGTCTCCGCTGAGGCATAAAATGAAGTTCCCTGTGCCAGTCAATGTAAATCTATTCCAATATCCACAATCTAAGTAGGGACTTGATTGCAATGGCTTCTCCATTGCATGGCTTCATGCTATTAATACTTTACAGTGTGGATGTTTTAACCCATCAACAGTACTTAACTTATAACTCAGCTGCTCTCAGTGCTCTTCACAGAACCCTCAAAACCCTAAAACCCTTATACATTTAAATGAGGCAAAGGAATTAGGAATGAATACAGTTTTCTCTGGGATACAGGCTTCAGATGAATGGGGGAACTAGGTCTAATGTCCATTTAGAACACCATAATATATTTGCCATTAAATAACTCACTCATATTAAACTCATACTACTCTAAAGTTCTGATATCAACTGCAAAAACAGAAGCCAAGGTGTTAACTTCACAATAGATTGACTTTTTTAGTTGGAAAATGTGGTACAAACCTCACAGGTACACTCACTTTAGACCCCTGCAGTGTTTAAGAACCTGTATTCTAAATATCTTTCTTCTGTTGGTCAGACAAATTAATCTTAGAGTTCTTTTTGAATGAAGGTTTTTAGCTCTAGTATTTAATTCAGTGGTTTTCAAACTTAGGGTCGGGACCCAGTACTGGGTCACAGATCCTCAGGCACTGGGTCATGGCACATCTTGGTGCCAGTGCCAAAAGACTGCAGTGCAATGCTCAAAGATATAACTGCTGGGTCATGGGCATAAATGATTTTGTTTCAAATGGGTCCTGAGGAAGAACGTTTGAAAACCACTGATTAATTTGTAAATTTACTCCTGCCAGACTATAGATAGCAGCTACTGTACTATAACAATGGAAGTGACTACCAAAATTCTTCTCAGACTCTCTCAATAGATAGCAGGCCATCATGACAAAGCTCTACTCAACTGTAAAGAGCTGAAATTACAAGAGAACTTGCACTGTTTTTACCATGTCTCCACTCACCACTCCAGTCAGGTCCCTGTGAAATAAGGAGTGTACAATCTCATTTTAGTCCCAGGAACTGACCTTCTCTCTCCACACATTGCATATAAATGATTTGCCTATCTGGAATACCATAGGCCTTGGCTGGTCTAAGGAATGTCTTAATGCTTTAGCAATGAGGGTCTGTCACCTTAAAGACTAACAGATCTCTTTGGGCACAAGCTTTCATGGGCTCCAACCCACTTCATCAGATGCAGCTCACAAAAGCTTATGCCCAAAGAAATCTGTTAGTCTTTATGGTGCCACGGGACGCTCACTGTTTTTGCTGTACACAGACTAACATGGCTAGCCCTCTGGAAATTAATGCTTTAGATATTTCAAGGTGATCAATTCATTTAAATCTAGCTTTGTACTCCATTTCAGTTTTTCTAAAATCTAAATATGTGAGCTGAATTTATACTGAGAGTTTCTTAACTTTTGTTGAAACTAGTATATGGCAGATCCAAAGGGAAGGTTATTTTGGGCCATTCTCAGATATGCTGGGCTATATTCTGTTCAGTTACTGCAGTGTTGTACCAGCCTCAGTGCTGTTACTGCAGATTTAAACTGATGCCATTTAGGCCCTTTTTACCTTAAGAAAATTTACCACTGTAGGTCAACATAATTCAAACATCTCATTTAGAATAAGCCCTCCTTTGTGTCAGTGTAGCACACTTATATTTGTGATTTGCACAAGTATAAATATATAATCATTGAAAACACCCATGCAAATATCCTTAACGTAGAATGGGCCTGAGTTACTAGTTTGGACCACAATATGCTGAAGCTTTGCTACCAGCAAGAGTTGCATTGTGAAGTATTTTGCACTTGACATATTAAAGTGCTCCATTTTTACTTGTTCACATATCACGATCATCATCTGTGGCCAAAATGAATAACAGGGCTGGAGTGGAAGGGGTGAAGGAAACCTTTCTGTTCCCTCATTTGCTGAATGTTTGCATTTCTCTTTCAGGTAATGTAGTCTGCTGTGACCAAATTTTCCTCGTTTTCTTCATTCAGGAGTGGCTGCTGCTCCTCATCTAGAGTGCCAGTTACACCAGTGCAGTGAGCTCATACAAGATTAAATCCTAGAGAGCCTCATATAAGCTCAAGAGGAGGTCACAGTATGCTCATTTATTGAACGAGGTTATATACTGAGTTTAGAATGTAGTTTTTGAGTATATTTCATTTAAGACCTGTAATTAGCCTGGAGTATGCCAAAGACACTAAAATTCTCCCTCCCTTACATCCATGAAATGCTAGATGTAAATGAGGGAAGAATATAGTTGAATGAGAAGCACTGTACTCTTGCAGCCCAAAATATTATAGCAATAATATCACATTGCAAGTGTTTGGACCATCACTTTAGAATCCCCCTTTAAATAAAGGATTTGGGGAAGAGTAGGTCATCTCACTAAACAATAAAGTGAGAAACTGATAGAGTAGGCTCTTTTCTCCTGCACAGAAATCATGAAGTGAGATTTGTTTAGCTTTTGCTTGGCTTCCACTCAGCTAGTTCAGATTCATGTCAGTTTACCAGAGTGCAGAATTCAGCTCACCATTTGTAACCTATTCAAGTCTGTCAGTGTAACTGTACCATCAAATCTTGTTACCTTTCACCCAGCTCAGACAAGAAAATGTGAAGATCTAAATTTTCAGACGTTCTATTTGCAGAGACCACATCTGAGGCAATCCTTAAGGATGGAAATATAGCAAAAATCTTTGTTTTTCTAGTATTATACAACTCTTTGTCATAAAAGACAGCCTGTTCTGAAAGGCTGACAAAAAAAAAATACACCTGTTAAATTGGAGCAGTTAGTGCCAACTTACAGATTTGCATTACACGATTTTGTATAGTGTACAACAGATCAGAACCTTGCTAATTCCTGGTAGACTGGTAGATTAAAAATGAGCAAATAAGAGGAAAACATCACTATAAAAGGGCCAGGGACACCAAACTCATGAAAGGTACTCTCTTTGTCTTAATTTTGATACCTGCAGTTCAATAGTAATTTCACAGAATGGTAGGAAGTGTTCTGCAGTATATTTGTAAAGCCAGTCTTCTTACTACAAGCCATACCACAAGAGCAACTCATCATTAAATATTTGTGACCCAGTCCTACACTGCTTGCATTCACCAAACTCCTGTTGACTCATGTAAGAGTCTTGGGTGCACACTATTTGCAAGAATAAGGCCACAGCTGAAAAGATGGAGTGAGAATGCCAAGCTGCTTCTGAAAATGATCTGATTTACCAAATGTGCAGTAGTCAAAAGTTCTTCTATATGCTGAGATTTTCATTAGAATTACATTGTGTAAAATCTCAGTCTCACTACAGATTGGGTCACTGTTTTGTTTATTCCTTTATTTTATTAAATATATTTGAAATAAAATTAAGCAAATGCAGAAAACAGATGCAACTACTGCATAACCTTTAAAAGCAACAGATATAACCATAAGTTAGAGTTCACATCAATGAAATATTAGCTGAGCTCATTTTATCTGAACATGTCCTGAAAACAAATGTAAACCATTACAGATAGAAGCCGTTCATGTTTTTACTCACCATACTGACAGCGAGGACCCTGAAATCCCTCTGGGCATTGGCACAGCACGGATTCACCTTCAGAGCATTTCCCACCATTGAAACAAGTACCTGCAGAGCACAGCACTAGAGAACATGACAAAGAACAAAGGAAAAAATGACATTATACAACTCTTCAAAAAGAAGAAATGTCTCGGAGTATCATAGTCTGGTTCTAATAGAAGCCTCCAAACTGATCGTGTGAACCAAAGGTTTAGTTTTCACTGAAAACGTTAAACTAGAATAAACCTTGTTATCAGGGGAAAAGCCAAATAGCATATTCCTTCCAATTACCATAGAGATATGATGTCCCAGTCCTGGATAATAAAATATCGCATAGCGTAATTATGGCCTTGGGATTGTTTAATGGGAATGGTGTGGTTTCACTAAGGTACTTAAATGGAGGAAAGCAGAGTCTGGCAAGACTGAAATTGTTACCAGAGTCTACAGGGAAAATGATGGCAGGGTAGATGAATTGCTGTGGTGTAAGGCAGAGCTGATTGAAACGCGTGTTTCAATAGATTATGTAATGGCTATGGACAGATAATTTCCTCCTCACTGCCCTGAAATGCACCATATAGAAGCAGCTAAATCAAAACAGTTTCCTTGTGCTTCAGTGTATTGAATATAAAGGTTAATTCAGCCACTCAGGTGCCTTAAAGAATTCACAGTGAGTCTGCATTATTCTTCCAAGAAAAGGATTTTATATTTCTACAGAAGTTCAGTCTGACAAATTCCTTTTATGCTTCAGGTTTGGTTACAGATTTTAAATGCACCTTTGACAGCTTCTACAGAGAGGCAAACAAAACAGATCCGTAAGTCTGAAGCCAAAAGGGGCAACCTCTCAAGAAAAATGAACACAAAAGCAAGGACTCTGCATACAACCCTTAAAATGCTTTATTTTGTTTAGTCTCGCTCATACACAACATAGGTCATAATGCTCTTTCAGTAGAGGAAAGAAACCGGTCCAAGTAAAGAGAGGTTAAGAGATATAGTGAATGGAATGGAAAATCTAAGGTAAAGAGCTGTAGGAAACCTGTAAGAGCTGCACATGTGTTTAGGGACAGAGTGATACCAGTGCGACATGTCTACAGAGTGCAGAGTAAGAAACATGGCATCAAATTCAGTGTTGGTGTAAACAGTCACAGCTCTACTATTTCAAAGAATCTGCATTTGCTTACTGCAGCTCAAAACTGGACCCAACATCAGGCCGAACGTATGGAAGGCCAGCACAGAGCAGATTGATGCAGCAATGAATTATGAAATTCAAGTTTCTAAGCACAAACCTTGCAAGTATTTCTCAGCCATCTTAAAGATACCTGGTGCTATTATGCACATTTGCTTCTCTGATCAAAGACCATTCATCATTATGAGAAACCTAATTGTTTCTAAAGAGCAATGCATAAAGCCCATCTTTTCACAACATATATTCAACAAGAAAATAAGGCCAGCTAGAGAAATTTGTTCTATCTTGGTCTAACAATGTTGGACAGAGCCAAATCATAACTTACAGTGCAAGCAGCCTGGTTCATCATCTTGTTGGGTCCATCCTGGACAACATTTATAGACAGTTTGATGCTCCAGAGTGTACACCTGTTTGTAGACTGTGTAATACCCCGTCCTACAAAATAAGGAGTCAGTGAGACAGGATAATCCCAACTTCTTTCTGTGAAGTTTATTCACATTATTACAGTAATATGTATGGTATTTAGTACATCACACATATTATATTTCTAACATACACTAATTTCAGACATTATCACCTGTTCTTGTGCCTGAGACAGTAAAGCGACACTTGACTCAGCAACTTCTGATTTCAAAAACTTCAACATGTTCTGGTTCCAGGTGTTTAGCCAGTTACTCTCACCAATTTGATTCTTTAAAACTTGGTAGCAACCATGTAATTTTTTTTGTACTTTAAATTATTTTGATATATTATAAGTCATTTAGGCCCTAATTTAAACCTATTTAAATAAAAACTATTTTTGAAAAAAACAATTGTTATCCACACTGAGGGATACTAATGTGCACAAACCACACATGCCTCTCTTTGACAGAAATACAAATTGACAACAGAATCCCAACACCACATATTGAGATATCCATAGCAATTCTGGAACAGAAGGTACTGTCATACATTTCTCAGTACGTATTTCAAGGTGAAACGTATGAAGCATTCCTATTCATTTCTTTATCAGGGAAAAAAAAGGTAATAAAATAACTTAGAGATCATACATTACCTCCTCTCATAGCCCGAACACCACCTATGTCCTGTGCAGCCTTGTTTCCACATCTTGATAACCCGAGTAAAAGCCTGAACACATGGCTGCCGCTGTCCCACCATCGTCAGCTCTTGTTCCTGACATACATTTGGCCTTTGGGAAAAAGGAGGAATAAAATATATAAATATAACATGTATCAGTGGCTCCCAACCTCTTTGGGTTGAGGGCCACAGGGTTGTAAAAGTATCTGAAGGGCCACCAGTGTCCCCCAGCAGGCCCCCTTCATCACTACAGCCAGATAGGAGTTCAGCAAGCAGACTAGCTCATCGCTGATCTCCTGTCTCTCTGACTGTAGCAGGGAAACTGCCTGTGCCCTCTAGGGCTGTGTGCACCACCTGGGTCCTTAGGTAATGGCTTCCAACTGCAGCTAGGAGGTTGGGAAATCAGTGCTTCCCTCCCTCCAGCTCCAGCAGGGACCCCAACACCTATTGACTTATGGAGTCCAGGGGCTGGTGCAAAGAACCTTTTTTTTTTTTGGGGGGGGGGGGGTGTCTGGCTGGTGACAATTGTCTACATGCCTAGGGGTCATCTGATTGCCATATTTGGAGTCAGGAGAGGATTTTTCCTCTGGGCAGATTGGTGGGTTTCTTGGGTTTTGTTTTTTTTTTCACTTTCTCATGTAACATGGGTCACTTGCTAGTGGTTTCTCTGCAACTTGATGGCTTTAAACCATGATTTGGGGACTTCACTAACTAAATCATAGGTTAGGTGCCTATTAGAGGAATGGGCAGGAGTTTCTACGGCTTGCATTGTGCAGGTCAGACTACATGATCATACTGGTCCTTTCTGACCTTAAAAAAAAAAGTCTATGAAACTGATCCTTTGAAATGTCAAAAGTGTAATACATCTGTTTATGAACAAACTGTTTCCATGTTAGTGTAGTCAGACTTTAAGTAAGTATCACATGATACAATCAGTTAAGCTTTTGACTTTTCCCTCTCCTGGGGTCCAGAATACAGATTTTGACTCCCAGCAGGCTCAAACTGAAGACATAGGGGAAGATCCCTATGTTGTAAGCTGTCATCAATGGATATAAGTGCATGTCAGCTGAGGTAAACTGTCACAGCTCTAATGAAGATCTGCTGTGTGTTTACGATCTTACCCTAGCCACCATCCACACAATTTGGTATGACTAGTAACTGCTGCTTAAGCGAGCATTAAGAAGATGTACAAGTGCTACAGCTCCAGAGCAATTGCAAGCTCTGCACCTGACTCAGTGGTGCAAGTCCCTGAGCATAAAACTTTAGAAAACTATGGGACAACACCCCTTAAATATCTTTTATGATTGCTTGTTTCAAAAATGCTTTGAAAACTAAGCCTGAAGGTATCTGTGCCAGGCCTCATGTACTAAGATGTATATTGTATGGAAAAGAAACTGGGCCGCCATGTCCAAAATTTAACTGCAGATTCTAACCTTCTGTTTCTAACTGCTCTACATCATACTACAATTAACAGTATTTTTATTTCCTTGATTCAGAGCAAAACAAGAGTACATTCCCTTTTATCCAATAGAAAAAGCACTCGGGTACCAGGGAGTTCAGATGAATGGACACGCTAGTTTGAGCTGGGTTCTAGATGTGACTGGTAGACAGTAGAGGTCCAGCTCAGCAGGCTGAGAAGTCACGCAGAGGCTCTGGTTGCTGTTGTTGCTGTTTCGGATTAGGAGTGAATGAATGTCAAGGACTCTCCACCTCAGCCTCTCCCCAGAACACCCAGCCCACTCTCTTTGTCTCAGTCCCCAGGCTACCTGCTCAGGGCTGTGGCTGGGACAGCCTTTCAGTCATGATTACAGTGTCTGAAATTCCCAACCCACTGGTAAGGAAGGGGGCAGGGAGGGAAGGCATGGCCAGGGCTACAGGGCTTAGTGATGAGACAGGAGGAGCACTGATGAAAAATACTACTGTGGATACAGCTAGTTACACAGGCAGACCTCTGAACTGCTGGACACGTTGTGTCCCCAGTCTAGCATGAATTAGATTAATTTTCATTAGAAGAAAAGACGTCACTGCTGCCCTTGTGAAATGCATTGCTTGTTATTCGTAGGCTACATGGGGACATGCTGCAGATTCGGACAATGAGAATTTTCAGATAAAGGGAATTTGGTTAACTAGGAGCATATTGCATCTGGATAGCTTTCTCTGTAAGCTGAATGACTGCCACTATCATCCCTTATGCATCATGTAATAGATTTCTTGCCCCCATCTCCTTTCTGTAAGTGTATAGTGGCATTCTGCACTGACAATTCCTTTTACAAACAACACTGGCAAGAGGGATGGTTTTGTGCTAGAGAAGTTTGATTTTCATCAGGCTGTCAGTGCTAACTACAAAAATAGTAAGGTGAGTGAAGAGTCACCCCAAAGCAATCAGGAGAAATGACTTTGCATTTTAGCAACAGTTACTGTTGCAGTTAAAAAGACAGAGTGACTTTGATTCTGATCTCATTTTACACTGGTGTAATTAGAAGCAAGTGAATTAAAGTTAGTAAGTCCGGTGCAAAACAAATGCAAGCTCTCAATCATTTTTAAAAGGACCTCGGAATTAAAGGTTAAGTGATGGATGCATCAAAGTTGAAAATATCATGTAAATGGTTTCAATGATCCCCAGAGTGGCTCTAGGACAGTGGCAGAGATCTAGTTCTTCAACTGCATCCCCTGGGTGTGGACAGGGTTCCCTACTCATGCCAGATCTGCTTCCTCTGGTGGAAGGTGAACAGTAGCACTCTAAAGGGGACAATTGCAGCTCCTTGACCGAGTCCCTCTGACTGCTCTCTCCATTCAGGATGCAGGAAGAGGAGGGGAGAGGAGAAGAGACACAACTGAGGAAAATTAATGAAAAAACCCAACACAGACCATCATTCTCAGTGGGCTACTGGCCTTTCTTCTTTCTGAGGTACCTTGGATGGGCTACAGTCCAGCTCCCAATCAGCTTATTAATCAGCACTGGAACAGGATACAGTCCCCTTTGCATCAAGCAACTTGGCGTTCATTCAGGCAAAGGAGTCAGCTCTGCCCTCACCAGGTCTCTCCTTGAGAGCTGGGAGGCTCAGCACCCTGCTATACTCCCAGAACTGTCCACTACTGAGCTAGGGTCCCCACTCTTAACTCCTCGAATCTTGGCATGACTTGCAGGTGACCTGAGGCTGGGCTGGGCCATGCCAGCTAAGAACTCCTTAGCCTCTTCTTGCTGCCCTTGTGCGATGCTAGTAAAATAATCCAGTCAACAGCTTCCACTATCAGTCTACTGTGTTGTCAGTTTACAACAAAAGTGCAAATGTTTGAAGGGAAGAAAAGTAAACGGTAGCATATCCATTCTGGTTCCTAGCACACACCACCACTTACTCCTCTGGGGTTTTTTTGGTTTGTTTGGGCAACAAATCCTTACTTCTTCCATCAATAAACAGAGCAAATGGAGGTGGGACTCTATCACAAAACAGAAAATGTTTACTTTAATAACACAGTTGGTTATTTCAACTTAACAGCTGCCTAGCAGTTGAAGTTGTTATCTGCCCTGGCAAGTGTGTTAACGCTTGCCCTTACCATTTAAGACACTAGAGCTCAAAGCACTTTACAATCCCCGATTCTAGACCTGCCAACAAGATGGGGCAACGTATGTTACCGGGGTGTGATTCGAAAGTCCGCTCATTCATTAGTTTAGAGTAGACCCTGCTGGTGCACACTAGAAGTTTCCCTAGCATGCTTTAACCTAGTGCTATTTGAAATAGTGCTTTGTTAAAGTTCATTAGGGACCTTTTAGCATTTCACCACAAGGTAAGTAGAGAGAGAGCGCTTTTTTTTTTTTTTTTTTTGGAAACAGGTCTTTCATTCGAGGATCTAGAAGCAAGTTTACCAACTTTAGTAAATTAAGCCATTGCATGATAGGAAATAGTTTAATCTTTGATCACAAACTGATTGAGTTTTTCTCGTCAGTTTTTCATCTTGAGGGATCTCCCCACACCCACACAGCAATTCAGTAGCAGCAAGGAACAGAACCCAGGAGTAGTAATTCCCATAACTCTAATCTACCCATTAACCAGTGCTGTCTTTACTTATTTTCTCTGTGTTAGAAGACGTGAACATTTTAGCTCTATTCTCCTATTGCTGAAGTTCAAAATTTCCATGCCTATCTTCCTTTATCAGAATTGCTTAGAGCTTTCCAGATGCTGGTACATTTGTCTGCACTGCATTCCTAGCGATAAAGAAAGGAAACCAAAAATTGTTATAATTCGTTATGAACCCTATCTTGCCAATCCTTATGCCCCTGTGTCCTCCGCTTGCCCATGACTAATCCCATCAACTCCAATGCTATTGCTAACATGAATAAATATTACCCACATGCCGATAAACAATACAGCATCAGGTCATATGTTTAGTAAGATTTATGCAGTGAAAGAACACTTGCTTTCCATGTTAACACCATTTACTATGCAAATACTGACTCCACCACCTTATACCCCAACTCAGCTGCAGCAATTTCACTCCATGTAATCTTCAACCAGCAAAACAGACAACTGAACACCCTCCCCCCAACAATTAACCACATTCACATTCTTCTCTTCATTCCCCCACCTCTTCAAAAGGTGGGGAAAGCCAGGGTTAACATTCTGATTCATTTATCCTTGCTACATTACAAACAAAACAAGATAATTATATCCTGGTTAGTGGAATTTATTTTACATACTTTATAAGTTATGTCTCTCCACTGAGAAAAGGCCAGCTCCTTTCTAATTGTGACTGAATCTTCTATCAAAGCAACAAGTAGGTTCAAGGGCATGTTTACAAAAGGACAGCTCTGTAAAATTTTCAGTCTTACTCTACACACAATCAGATGCTATTTGTTAATGGGAGTTTAAAAGTATAAACTTTATATAATGCTTTCGGATTTAATTGATAATAGCAATCCTCAAAAGCCTTTTTTCCTCTCAATATGCTTTTCTTTGTTAGCCAAAACCAACACAAGGCTCTTAGCCTGTCAGTCTACCTTAAGCAAACCAGAAAACTCATTTTTAATATTTACATTATGAGACTGCCCTTTAAACAAAGGCACCCCACACATTCCTAACTCCTGGGTTTACCATCTAATGAACAGATAATTAGATGAAGTAAAAGAGATAGCTGCCAGTTAATCATAAACCGTGTGGTTCCTGTGAATTCCTGCTCACTATAGAACACAAAACTTCATGCTTAGCAGTTACACAGTTGAGGCATATAAGTATGTATCTAGTAAGGAAACATATAGAATAGAACAGAACTGTGTGGATAATGCTAATGATTTTATCTCAGTATTTGTGGTTCTTCTAAAAGCTCCCATACCCAAAATCATATAACTGAGTGAGAATTTAACCTTTCATTTAAAAATAAGTTTGCAAGGAAATCTTTCTTACCACCATCCCATACCCAACCAGAAACCTTCTAACCCACTGCCCCCCCCCCCCCAGCATTTCGCATGCCCAGGATCATAAAAGGCAGGGACATAGCACCAGAGAAAAAGTGAATTCTGGCCAGTAGGATGAGGCATCCATTGTGACTTACTCTCATAACTCCAGGTCTTGTTTGGGTTCATTGGGGCATGGAGGATTCCTTAACCTGTTCCTCTGGAAACAGGTGCAAAATGTGATTCTCTTCATCCTCTAGGTCTCCAAAGACATCACTCATGGACCCTGCTGCCATTTAACCCTGGCTGTCCTTTGCATCCAGTCAGACATCAAGACTTGAAGTAGGCTGAGGAAGGGGTTGTGAGCCCTTGAGAGCATGCAGTCAAGATCAATGTAGAAAAGGCACATATCACGAGCCCTGACAGATCAAGTCTTCAAGTCATTTGCTCTCCTGTACAAGATCTTTGAGTACTTTATACGCATTCCTGACACTGGGCCAGAGTCCACTCAATGCCCAGCTCCTTCAGACTACATCAAATTTTCCAGTGCAAGCTCAGCTATCCACCACACACTGATCAGCTCCCCATAACAGTCAGCAGGCCAAGCAACTGCACTTGGAGCAGGATCTATGTTTACCCATATTGATCAAAAGAGTACAGCGGAAAGCAGTCCTGATGTGATTGGTGCAGCTCACCAATACTAACGAAAACAGAGAGACAAGGACCTTATGCATCAAGTAAGGATCAAGGGGAAAAAGAGTGGGGGGTGCCCTGTATTGTGGAAACGGAGGTGGAAGAGTATTAGTACACACTCCCTATCCCTATCCACACTGCAAACTGACAAGGGTACAGGGCCACGGCCCAGTCAGAGGTATGTATTTACACATCTCTCAGGTGTGCTAGTTTATGCCCTCTGCTCAACTTCCCATACGTGCTTTTGGGATTTAGACATGGACAACTAGGGATTATGGCATAACCATGCAGATGGATAGTCACACTTTAAAGCTAATCTGTAATAGATAGATGAGAGATTGATATCAGACTCAAAGAGTAACTCAAATCTGTAGGCTCAATTTATGAAACACACCAACTTCTTCATGATTTATTGTTATGTGCACAGGACTGGATTAAGGCAGGGACTTCAGGGGCCTCAGCCCAGAGCTCTGACCTAAGGAAAGACCTTGCTGCCCCACAAAAATAAATCAAGCCCCAGTCCAGCTCCACACCCAGCTAGCCAATCTGCTGTGTCTCGGTCCCCACACACCACTCCCAGATGCTGGCCCTCCTCACCCACAGAGGGACCCAGTCTGCCTGCACTGAGTCCCATCCCAGACTCAGCACTGCCGAGCCAGTCCACACCATGATGCCATCCCAAGGCATTGGTGAGACCCCACATGGAATATTGCATGCACTTCTGGTCTCCCCTTGTTTAAGAAAGATGAATTCAAATTGGAACAGGTGTAGAAAAGGGCTACAAGGATGGGCCATGGAATGGAAAACCCGCCTTGCGAGAGGGGACTTAAGGAGGTTGGTTTGTTTAGCCTAACCAAAAGAAGGTTGAGGGGTGATATGACTGCTCTCTATAAATATACCAGAGGGATAAATGCCAGGGAAGGGAGAGGAATTATTTGAGTACAGCACCAATGTGGACACAAGATCAAATGGATACGAATTGTCCTTCAGGAAATTTAGGCTTGAAATTAACAACCAGAGGAGTAAAGTTCTGGAATAGCCTTCCAAGGGGAAATGTGGGGGGCAAAAACCACAACTGCCTTCAAAACTGAGCTTGATAAGTTTACAGAGGGGATGGCAAGATGGGATGGCCACTTTTGGAAATCGATCTTTGATCTGTGACTACTGGTGGTGGGTATGCAAGTGGCCTAAGAAGAGAAGGTAGATGGGGTGGGTCCAGAGTTATTACAGAGAATTCTTTCTTGGGTGACTGGATGGTGAGACTTGCCCACATGCTCAGGGTTTAACTGATCGCCATATTTGGAGTCAGGAAGAAATCCTCCCCCAGGGCAGTTTGGCTAGGACTCAGGGGTTTTTTTCCCTTTCCTCTGTGACATGAGGCATGGCTCACCTGCTGGTGAATTCTCTGTAGCTTAAAGTCTTTAAATCATGATCTGAGGACTTTAATAACTCAGTTATAGGTTAGAAGCTTATTGCTGGAGTGTGTGGGTGAGGTTTTGTGGTCTACATTGTGCAGGTCAGACTAGATAACCTTAGGGGTCTCTTCTGACCTCAAGGTCTATGAGTGCTGGCCCGTGCCGCGCATCAGCACTGCCCTCCTCAGCCCCATGCTCCCTGGCCTTAGGCTGATGGATAGGTGCCCCAGCTTGGCTACTGCTAGGAATGGAGTGGCTGCCGGCCTAGCCTGCCTCACTGTTGTGCAGAGCCATGACCTACTACAGCCGTGGGCTGAGCATCCAGCCAAGATGAGTGCAGGTGGCTGCGGCAGCAGCAGTAGCAGAGGGACACCCCCCCCCCCCGAGGGCCACCACCAGAGACAGTCAGAGCCCAGTGCCCATAGGAGATTTAACTGGGCCTGTAAATGCATCGTTTATTTGTTCAGGAAAACTAGAGAACAAGCATTTCACAGACAGAAGCTCAAAAGATTTATGCAAATAAAAACCCAAATATAATCTACAAGTGGAAATGGAAGACAGTGTTTTCATCACAGGAACAAGAACACTTCCTAGAGGGAAGTCTTATGGATACAGTACACACAGCAATTATTTAGGAACATCGCTACGCTCATATTTTCATCATAATTCACAACTTCATGAATTTAATAGATTTTTAAATTTAAAAATCCAGTGCTATTTTCATATTCCTTGATCTGCCTTGAAACAACACACCCTCTGTGCAAGATGATAGATATTGTTGCAAACTCTGTGAAATATAGGATTCTAACTATGGTAACTTCCACAAAACAGTAGCTATGAAGGTCTTTTTGGTTAAGGTCTATAAAGTGGAGTTTTAACAAAGCAAGAGCCAAAAGGGGCGTTTTTAATTTACATTGGATGCAACACTACCTGACACCAAGTCCATCAGATTGAAGGTCTGTGTTCTACTTTCTTGTAAGTGAAAATCGTATTCTAATGGGGGCAGTTGCGCCATGATAGTTAAGACTGAGTCATTTCAAACTTGGCTACTTTTTTCAGTACCTGTCCATCTCTATTTGTTGAATGTCATGTTCCTAAATGTTATATCAAAAATAAGGTGGGTTTAAACAAATAAATAAATAAATAACCATTGTCCTAGTGGACACAGAGCACCGCTGTCTACAAATTGCTCTAAGGAGCCTCGAATGAGTGGTCTTTACTCAGAAACCTGATTAAGTTGAATCTTAACACATTTGACACACATTAGTCTCACTGATATAGGTCCCATTCCTCATCCTATTGATGTCAGTGGTAAACTTCCTTTACTTTTATGGTGCAAGATCAGGCCATTAGTATAAAGCAAGATATTCTGCTTGGTGGTACATCACAAAGTAAAATGGTGGCCATTAGCACATGTTTGATTGGTGTTAGGTGCAGTAGTCTGGCTGCATATTTAAATTCATGTGCAGAACAGACAAATTACACTGACGGTGGAAAGAGATGAAATATTGCAACAGATCCACACAGAACGCCTGAGCCATAGATTTCCTGTTATCACATGAAAAGACTAGAGTACATGATTTTTTGGAGACAAATATGATGACCAAAGTTCCAGCCACTTGAAGAATGCAATTATAAAATAGAACGTGTCTTGAAAAATAAAAATTGAAACACAAGATGCATCTATCAAAGCAAGCACAAATGGTTTATCAGTAACTGGAAGAGCAGTTATTGGTATAAACACTAACAACAAAAGGACTGAGAGACTGGATAGGTAGAGTTGCTATGTGAAGAAACACAATTCCAGACTTTGCAAGTCTGCTTCTTAATATGGATTTAACACTTATGTTACAATATAGATGTGCAGGATGGGCCTCTCAAGGAGTTCTTTGGCCCTACAAAAATTTGAAGCTAATTTCTTCTGTGATTTACACTCTTGTAAATCCAGATTATTATGGAATTACCACCATACAATTGAGAGTAACTTTGGCCCCTTGATTTATAATTTATTTATGTTTTCATATACTTATGGGATGAAAGAAACCTCTGAGCACCACCAAAAAATATGGTTATATTTATTTCAATTTTGAATGATCTGCATCTATAGTTCCTGGTGAGCCAGGGCTGACTCTACCCATGAGCCAGTGAGGCACTAGCTCGGGGCACCGATGCTTAGGGACACCGGGAGCAGGACAGGCCAGCCCAGAAGCCAGACCTTGCGCTCCTGCCTCCCCCACCCCAAGTTAGCTACTCCGCCCCTGGGGGTGGAGCGGACCAGCCCATGGGTCGGACTCTGCTCTCTTGCCTCACCTCTGGGCTGTCTCTCCCTGCTCCTAGGGAGGAACAGCCAGCCAGGGGAGGGGCGGGAGAGAAAAGCCCCACCTCTGGGCTGGCCCGCTCTGCCGTGGGATGGCTGTTCCCTGGGCGAGGCAGCCCAGAGCAGAGGCCAGGTTCCATCCCCCTCCGGGGGGGTGCAAAATCAAATGCCAGTTTGTGGCACTACAGCCCCTTGAGCCGGCCCTGTGGTGAGCCTACATACAATGGAAGCAAAGCACCTCAACAGTTGTTAAAATCTTAGCAGAACAAACAAGGGGTTCCGTGGCACTTTTAAAGACTAAAAATGTATTTATTTCCAATATATACCTGCATATCAGCTGAGATTTTTGTGCCTGAAAATCCCCTTTAAAAAGGGCACTTGGTTTACACATGTCAGAGAGCAGAGAGCAGCCTGAGTCCAGGAGATTTAAATCTCCCCCCCCCCCCAGCATGCTCTGAGCATGCTCGGGGTGAGGGGAGCCTCGCCATCTGTGTAGCTGCCACAGCAGCCATGCTGCATGCTCAGCCCGGGCAAAGTTTAAAGTAAGGGGAGTGATCCCCAGCCTGTGCCTAGCCACCAGAGCAGCCAGGTAAGGGGCACTGGGGGAGCCAGCGTCAGGGACTGGGGGTTAGGGAGGGTGTCGGGGATGGCAGGGGAAGAGGTGGCAGTTCCTGGTGGATAGGGAGGGTGACTGGGACTGCAGGGGGGAGTGATGGCATGGCCCGGGGGTTTGGGAGAATGTCAGGGAGTCCAGGGAAACTGGTGGCCCAGGGTGGAGGCATTAGGGTCCCGAAGCTGCAGAGGCACCTCGGCTTATGTGCAGGTCATGCATTTTTCCTTTTTTGGGGGGCTCATAACAGGAAGGGGTCAGCTTATGTCCTGGCCGACTTATACATGACTATATACAGTTTTACTTTATCTGTTAGTCTTTAAAAGTGCCATAGGACTCCTTGTTTGTTTTGCTGAACTAGACTAACATGGCTAAGCCTTTGGAACTTGTTAAAAACTTAGGATCTAATTCTCAGTTACACTGGGATAATTAGAGCACTGGTGCTCAACCACTGCATCAGGACACATTACTGCGTCAACACCTAGCAGTAAATGTGTTGAGGAGAGTCAGGGAAATGGCTAGATTTGACTAGAGTCGATGAAATGACTAGTCCTGTAGGATTGCAAGATGTCACTGTGCTGCATCCTGTAAGAGGTTAAAAACCACTGCCCATAATTCTCAACCTTTTGCAGGTCACAACACACTTGGCAGTGTACCATGATCTTACCGGACACACCAGCTCACCCACCCCAGGCCAAATAAAGCCACCTCACCAGCTCCTCACAACACACTTTACCACTGTGTGGCAACACAGTAATGTGTTCTGACACAGTGGTTGAGAACTACTGCTCTAGACAATCTACAGGCTCTGGTTTTAGAAAGCTTTACTGAGTGCAGAATCTGACCCCCACACAAAATAACGCACTGCCTTTCAAAACTGCATACCGCACAAAGGCTTTTCCTTGTTATTTCTAAGTCAGTTCCTCCCTCTCCCCCATCCACTATCAAGGCAAAGACACTAGTAAGGATTGAGACCATGGCACATTTGAAGTTTTAAAGGAATCATTTTGTTATCCATGCCCAAAGAAATAATGGAAACATACCAGGTTTCTAAATGCTCAGCTAACTCCCAAGTAGAAGAGTTCTGCCAAGCTTTCAACAACTAAAAGGGTCCTTTTGAAAGTATCCAAATGTTAACTCATCCCCCTTGCTACTTTTATTAGAAATGCCTTGCCTTATCTGTCATAAATAAACCCAGTGTGCATAGCACTATGATAAACAAATGGAGCTGTACATAAAAAAACCCACACAGAGTGAATTAGACAGAGGAATTTTTATTATTAAGACCAGAAAATGCATATGCACAACCATTATCCTAACAATGGTAACGTATTGCACAATGCAATGCAGAGCAAAGTCGCTGATTTCTATTTCTACATGCACATTTACACTGATGTTGGCAAAGAATCTTATGGGAGTTAAGAACCCATATTTCAGTGAAATTCAGTATTCAAACACAAAATCCCACTGACTCCTTTGAAAATCCAGCTTTAAATCTTTGAAGCTGTTTTTAGAGAATCATGATTAAGTCTGGCAAATTTCTAAACCATTCATATTGTGTGTTGTATGATTTACATGACAGTATATCATAGGTATATATTAAAAGTAGGAATTACTCTATAAGAGAGAGATTCATCTTCCAGAAATACCAAAACCAAACAAAACAGAAAAACCCCACATCATCATCATCATCATCATCATCATCTTTGGACTATCAGATTTTAGATTCACGTCTTTTCATTGCTTTATGGTTTCTCACAGCATAGTATGAAAGTCTTCACTTCTTTTTTCTCAAAAAAAAAAGTAGAAAATGTGGAATAAGTTATTAAAAGAGAACTATAATATGGTAACACTCATTCACTGTCTTTAGACTTCTTGCCAAGGCAAATAGCAAAGGAAAAACACCTTCATCTGTTGAAAGCCTAAATTCCAGGTTAAAACATACTATGCTGAAGCAGAGACACTAAATGTAATAGACTGTGAAGCAGCTCACATTTTAAAAGCTATGTAATTACAGTGACCTGCATGCATGCTATCTGGTTGTCACCACAGAGTGCAGGATGACAGCTGGTCTATTTTCTATTCAATGGAAAAGTTCACCACCTCCACTCAAGAAGACAATTCTTACACTAAAATATTGACTATTATCTCACAGCTGCAAAGCCCAGTTCTAATGTATACTGAAGAAGACTAATTCATGGCATCTTTTATCCCAAACCACATTCATAGGAACCATTTATCCATCTCTGGAATGGAAACCCCTCAAAGTGCGGAAGATGGCTATTGCTAGAAGCACAGCAACACAATACATCATCAGTTTGAGGCAGGACACAAAGAAGAGCACTTTAGCCAAATGAAACTGCAAAGGGATTTTTGGCTGGCAGTACATAGCTACCCAAATTAGAATTTGATCACGACACCAATGTATATGCACCCAGTTCTCCATTGCTTTCCATTTCATGGAGTCACCTACACCTGAGAAAAGAGACTGATCCTAAAACAGAATGGTAACTTCTTACATAGGTGGAAGTTATTACACTATATTCTTTGAATAAAAAACGTAATGATTTGATTTGATGATACCTCACCAAAAAAGATGTGAAAATGGCCCCCATGCTTACCTCATCCTAGGTACCCAGTCCAGACTATCCTCCCCATCCTCATAGAAATATTATCAGTGCTATTGTACTGCACTCAATATACTGAGGCCAGTTTTTCAACAAGCAGTGATCACATACCCTATTCCTCACTTCATAGAGTCAATTATTGCAACAATCACAAAATATAGCCTCCAAACTCTATAACTGACTAATTCAAACTGTAACATACTTTATCGAAGCAATTTCTGTATCACTGTGTTTTCTCACTTATTGAAATCTGGCACTTTTATAGGGAAATTACTTGCTTTCATCAAAGTTCAGGAGATAAGCTGCACTTATTCATCTTATTTATTTTTCATGACAATTGTTTATTGTACTTCCCCACCTGTTCAGGACAGTAAGTGCTTCTTTTTTTGTGAACATTCTAAGTTAAGAACCTTTATTTAAATGATTTTAAATAACATGGAAAAAAGGTAAGATCAAGTCCATACACGTTACTGACAAAACACCACACAACAGCCATGCTTCCTGTAAACCCAATCATTGGCTCGATTTGTGGGTCACAGCCCTCCAAGAAGTGTCACAAACCTACCTGATGTCCTCAAGTGCTAAATTTTATTGAAATAGCTGAAGAGTCAAAAGCATACATAAAAACAGCCAAGCCGAATAAGACCAATGGTACATTCAACTCAGTATCCTGTCTCCCGACTATGTCCAGTGCCAGATGATTTTGAGGGAATGAACAGAACAGACGATCCTAGAGTGATCTATATACCCTGTTGTCCACACCCAGCTTCTGATAATCGGAGCATGAGGTTGCATTCCTGACAGTCTTAGCTCATAGCCACTGATAGAGACCTATCCTCCATGAATTTCATTTAATTCATTTTCAAAAGTCATTATGATTTTGGCCTTCCCAACATCCTTAGCAAAGAAGAGTTCCACAGGTTGACTGTGCATTGTGTAAAGAAATATTTCCTTTTGTTGGTTTTAAACCTGCTTCCTATTAATTTCATTGGGTGAACCATAGTCCTTGTGTTATGTGAAGGAGTAGATAAAACTTCCTTATTCATTTTCTCCACAACACTGGCAGTTTTATGGAACTCTATCACATGGCCTCTTAGACTTCTCTTTTCCAGGTTAGAGTCCCAGTCTTTGCAATCTCTCCTCATATGGAAGCTTTCTATATCACTAACCATTTTTGTTATTCTTCTCTATACCTTTTCTTATATATCTTTTCCAAAATGGGGCAACCAAAAACAGAACATTGTATTCAAAGGGTGGGTATACCATTGTATAAAATCCATAGTATTCTCTGTCTTCTTATGAATCTCTTTCCTAATGGTTCCTAACACTGTTAACTGTTCTTGACTGCTGCCACACATTGAGTGATGTTTTTAGAGTAGTATCCACAACAGCTCCAAGATCTCTTTGTTGAGAGTTAACAGCCAAATTTAGATCCCATTATTTTGTACATATAGTTAGGGTTATGGTTTCCAGTGTGCATTTGCATTTATCAAGACTGAATTTTATCTAACACTTTGCTGCCCAGCCACCCAGTTTTGTGAGATCCTTTTGTAACTCTTCACAGCGTGTGTTGGACTTAACAATCTTGACTAGTTTTATATCATCTGCAAATTTTGCCGTGTCACTGTTTATCCTTTTTTCCAAGTCATTTATGAATATGCTGACCTGTTCTTGTCTCAGTACAGACTCCTGGGGGATACTACTGTTTACTTCTCTCAACTCTGAAAACTGACCATTTATGCCAACCCTTTGTTTCCTACCTTTTAATCAGATGCTGAACCATTACTTTCCCTCTTAACTTAGTACCACGTACTTTGCTTAAGAGCCTTTGATGAGGGATCTTGTCAAAGTTTTCTGAAAGTCCAAACACACTGTATCCACTAGAACTAGAGCACTCTTTTCCACACATTTGTTGACCTCTGCAAAGAATTCTGACATTGGTGAGCTATACTTCCATTTCAGAAAAGCCAGGCTGACTCTTCCCCAATAAAGCATGTTCATCTATGGCTCTGATTACTATAGCAAAGAACAAAATTTCAACCAATTTGCCTGGCACTGAAACGATTTGCTCAAAGATCTGGATCTGGAGCCATAAGGGCTGGAGTTTAGAGGGGAAGGTGCCAGCTCTGTCTACTTATGGATATGGAGTGGCTCTGCAGAGCTGGAAGTTATGTACTATAATCAGAACACCAGCGAATCCACATTTTACTTTAAGGCTGCACCGGGATCCTCTAACAGGTTTTCTAAGATGACATCCCAAGCCTGGAAAACTACAGTGTAGAACTATGCTTTGCATCTGAAAAGAACAAGATTCTTCCTTCCACTTGTTATGAACAATAATTTCTTTATGTAAATCTATTAGATGCCTAAACATGTACTACAAGGGAAAGAGAGACTATCTCAGTACTTATGATCAATACAAACAATGCTTATTGCTTGAACTGCAAGGCACTCAATTCAGCCTATGTGAGTTTTCTGTTGTCTTGCACAGTTCACCAACATCTTCCCAAATGTATAGTCTAAAGTTTAGACTCTTCTAAACAGTATATTTGTTCAATCAAATTAAACCTTTCCACCTCTGTTCCTGAAAGCAGAGCTCCCTTAACGGTATGTTATTTGACAGGAAACAGAATCCCTATTGCAGCCTAAACAGTGGTATTGTTTCTCACCACCCCACAGCCTCAAACATACGAGAAAGCTCACTGCAGCGAAGTAGACACACAGCTCCTAAAAATGTGATTTTTAAACAAGAGGTATTAGTAACTTCTCATTTAAAGTAGCAAGCAAAAAGGATTTTAAAAATTGTCGCATACTTGTTCTCTGGTGATTCCAGAACTATTCACTCAAAGTTCTAATACAAGAGCATGAGGGTTAATTGTCTAAAAACGTGCTTGTTGCAGATAGTTGCCCTGTAATCTGCTATGCATTAAAATATCTCCCCTCAGGGGAGTTGGAATCGGAGCACCAGCATAAACAAAATGCCTCTATCGAGTCATTACATTCTAGCTGGTTCTTGAATTGCTAGCAGACGACAAACAAGTACGAGAAGTGTATTCTGTTTTCTCATCCCAACAAGACCTTAACCAGAAATGAAGAACTTAAAAGGAAGCATCCAGCATGGTGTCTTCTCAGTGATGCGTTTTGGAGTCCATGTCCTCCTGACAATGAACCTCCTGTGTAACAAACACAGTACATTATAAAGTTAATTGGTAATATGTGGAGAGCTTGGCTCTCTTCCACAGCTTCCCAGTGAAAACTTGTAGCAATACTCGCTCGAGATTAGCGATCAGCATAACCTCACACTAAAGCATAACCTTTTGTTAAATATCCATGGCAGAATGCCTAACTGAAACCAAGGAAGCTGGACCGGGTGATTGCAGAGGAAGGGAAGATTCTTCTTTTGTACTTGCCTTGGTTTAAAACAACGTTAAGAGTTATCCCAGCCTCTTCTCTATCAAAAAGACACCAGTCATGAAAAGCAACCAAGGCTTTACCACTGACATTTTACCATCCCAAATTGTCCTTATTCAGATAAAAAATGGAATATGTTGTCAGACCTGATGGCTCAGGTAGTCTAGTCTATGCGTGATAGCCCTTTTCACAGAGACTCTCTAAAACAAGGCAAATAAAATAAGCAAACAAAGCTATCTGAGGATGACCTATTAAATTCTGAATTTCAGATTTAAAAAATACATTCTTTGAAGTGTCTCTTTTAAACTAACATCACTCTTCAGAACCTTGGTTAGCACAGATGCTTAAGTCAAACATGATTAAAGCTGGACACATAAGTCAATGTTAGATTTTTTTTTTTTATCTCACTGAAGAAAAAATAAGTCAAAAGACCTACAAAGAGCCTTTAACAAAAAGAGGAAAATGCTTTCCTCAGAGGCACTGCACCTTAAATGCTCAACATAAAATTAAGAGATGTCATTATTTTAGCTAAAAGTAGGTTTAAGAATCTGTATTTACAGACTATTCCACAGAGAATATGTCATACAGGCATAGGATCAGTCGTGCAAGCAGAGATTTAGATTCAATACCATCTGCAATAACTAGATGGCAAAAATAAATCCTGCGGGAGACTGATTATGGAAATGTAGAGCTGTTCCCTTGAAAAAGAAAACTGTTCATGTCATTATGGCCCAGTGCTAATATTTAGGAAGTTTTTTCAGACTGTTTACAAGTATAAAAAGGACCATTTTTTCCCCCTTCCTCTGTAAAGTCATGGACACTAAAAGCAAGAAATGATTTCCACAACTTATGCTTACAAAACACAGGGCCCAGAACTGCTAAAAGAGATTTACACCTCTTGAGTGCTGTTCCAGTTTTTAAATTAATAAACGCTAGTTTTTCTGGTCACGTAACATTACAACATAGTGTCTGTGGCATGAAAACATTTCATAAACATGTTGTTGTAGGCATCACATAAGCTTCAGTAGGCAAGAATTGACACAGAAAACTCAATAATAATGCGGGGGACAGTGACCTCTTTGTGTCTGCAAATTAGCAGTGTGAGTACTTCTCTGGGCAGCTGCTTTTTCCAATTCTCATCTGATTCAGCCCCTTAGACTTCTTAACTGGATTTATATTTTACTATTCAGTGCTTGCTATTGAAGCTTTTGAGCCATCAGTGAAAGCAGACAATGCCCCTTAACCCAGAACACCTGTAGGATAATTGTAGCTGGTTAAACAGTTCAACTCTGTTGTTTCATAGTTGCATCAACCTGAACGGGTCTCTGCAGGAAATAAACTCAAGAATCTCTAGGCATTCACTAATGATCATCTCCGCTTTTAAATACGAAGAAGGCATGCTTAGAAAAATACTTTTCTTCTGAGATTACATATTTCACTAATAACCATGCTTTTAAAACAAATTTCCCCAAAGACCCGAGTTTTTCAGCAGCTTGCAGAGGAAGCTGTCAAGGAAACAAATGAAAAATCCCATTAAACTTTTCGTCATGGGATGAGCACCGATGTGGGCTATGCAGGCAGCATTAAACTACATCGGCATCATACAGCCGGTGATAAACATTTCACAGACATAAGCAAAGTCCTCCACCTAAAGCATTTCCAGTCAGTGAGAAAGGATGCAACAGCATCTCTTAAAAATCCTTTTTTTTTTTCCTTTACAGAAAAAATGAGGAGTCCCGTGGCACCTTACAGACTAACACATTTATTTGGGCACAAGGCTGTGTGGGCTCAAACCCACATGCCTGGAAAGTTGGGTTTGTTAGGGGCTGTATTTTTCCCCCAAGGTTCAGCTAGTTTTTTGGCATTGTCACATCAACCGCCTAGCCTCCTTTGGCCATGTATCCCTCCCTAGGAGAAATCACCGGCCACAGCTCTTCCCTGAGACAGCCGGAGTCGGGAGCCGCTGCAGCCCGCCTGCTCGGACCGGGGTTTGCAGGGGCCAGAGGCGCGCTGGGGCGGGCAGAGACAGACAGACGGACACAGACACACGCGGGAGCAGCACTTACATGCCCGGCTGAAGAGGCAGCGAGGCAGCCAGGGTCCAGGAGAGGCACCAGAGCCAGGCTCCCCGGCTCCTCTCGGCGGGCTCCGCTGCCTGCATCGCCGCCCCCAGCCCCTCCGAGCCGCGGCCAGAGCAGCCCGGCCCCGCTGGCTGAGCCGGAGCGATGAGGAGATCCGGTGCCTGCGGCTCCCCGCGCCCCTGGACAGCCCCCGAGGGGGAGCCTCGCCCCACGTGCCGGCTGCGGCGGCGGGAATCCCCCCGGAGCCGGGCTGGGGTCTCAGGCGCCCGGCCCCAGGCGGGTCGCTGCCAACGCTGCAAGTGCTGGTGACAGTAATACTGGCCTTGCGGGCCCGGGAACAGCTGGAGACACTCCCGGGTTCAAGTGTCGTTTGGTGGCCCTGGAAGCCTCCCAAATTCCTGGGCCCTTTGCCCACAGTCCAGCCGCCGTCCCCCGCCCCAGTCACACCAGCTTCCTTCTCCCAGTCCTTCTTAGCGCCATTCCCCTAGCCCCTGCTGCCGTGTCCCCGCCCTGTCCGACTAACCCCCGCCTCTCCAGCTCCCCATCTTCACTCTGCCCCCTTCCACACCCCCACCCCTTCCACACCTCCCCAGCCCCCTTCGGTTCCCTTCTCCCCGCTGCCCCGCTCCACCCCTTCCACACCTCCCCAGCCCCCTTCGGTTCCCTTGTCCCCGCTGCCCCGCTCCACCCCTTCCACACCTCCCCAGCCCCCTTCGGTTCCCTTGTCCCCACTGCCCCACTCCACCCCTTCAACACCCCAACCCCTCTACACATTCCCAGCCCCCTTCTGGCTCCTTGTCTCCATTCCTCCAACCCACCCCCTTCAGCACCCCAGCCCCCTCCACACCTCCCCAGCCTACCACCCCAACCCCTTCCTCCCACCCTCCCCCCTGCTGAGCCACTTGGAGGGTAGGCCAGACCCCGGGCCACACTGGCTTACCTTCAGCAGTACATGGATTCCCGAGGCCTGGCCGGGGCAGGGGCGGGGGATAATCACCCCTTTCTCCCCCTCCAGGCTGCACAGCCTGCACATGTGCAGGGGAGCTGGCCAGCTCATCACAGCAGGGCAGGCTCACCTCCCCTCTTCCTGGAGTTGTGCCTGCTCTGCTGGAACGTGCCAGCTCAATTTTCTATTTTTAGGGGTCCTGGAACGCCAGTCACCCTAAAAATAGACCCAGCATTCCAGGGTCCCTAAAAATAGAAAATGGACCCAGAACGCTGTGTTCCCTGACCCATTTTTTTAAAATGATGGGCCCCAGAATGCAGTGTTTCCGCTCCATTTTCTATTTTTAGGGGCCCCAGAATGCTGAGCCCCTAAAAATAGTGGCCCCAAAGCACAGCATGCCAGCTATATTTTCTATTTTTAGGGGCCCCAGAACGCTGGCCCCCTAAAATAGTGGGCCCCACAAGGCTGTTCTGGTGCATTCCAGCCCACTTTAACCCCTGGCAATATGGTAACTAAGGGAAGTGAGGAATTCCTGGGACCATGCATAGGTGGGAACTAATGGCTGGCCTGGAATACGCTGCCTAGAAATGGGAGAGGGAGTGCTGCCCCCAGGCTCTCATTGAGGCTAAATGCTGTCTCGAGCCCTGAAGGAGGGGGAGAGTAAGGCTAGCAGTTAGGACCCCCTCCTCTGGGCCTCTACTAGAGCTGAATAAAGAGGACCCACCCAGCTTTCAACCAAATTCCCTAATCTACTTGGCTGGACAATTCTCAAAGGGATTCCCATTCTCTCAGTAAAACAAACAAAGAGTCCTGTGGCACTTAAAGACTAACAAATTTATTTATTGCATGAACCTTCATGGGAGAAAATCCCACTTTGTCAGTTAAAGCATCTGATGAAGTGGGATTTTCTCCCATGAAAGTTCATGCAATAAATAAATCTGTTAGCCTTTAAGTGCCACAGGACTCCTTGCTTCTTTTGCTAAAGTAGACTAACAGGCTGCCTCTTTGAAACTTTGAAGATGAGGGAACTTACAGAAGGAAAGGAAAATAAATGCAGGGAAGTGTAAATCATGGGAACAGATCACACTGTAACAGCAAATCAAGGCAGCTGTTACAATTCAAACACTCATCTTCCTCTACATGCTGTTCTCCAGTGTTTGAATCTTTACAACTGTTTGACAAGGTGGGATTTTCTCCCACAAAAGCTCATGCAATAAATAAATGTGTTTGTGTTTAAGTGCCACAGGACTCCCTGTTTATTTTACTGAACCAGGCTAATATGGCTGCCCCTTTGGAACCTGGCGCCATTCTCTCAGAACTGCACTGTTGTAAGTAAGGGAGAGTGGAGGAGGGAGCCAGGGGCACTCCTGGAAGATTTGGGGATGCAGAGCACAGGTTAAGGGCTAGAGCAGATGTACCTTGCTGGGGTAGGGTCTGCTGCTGCCCCCAACTCCTGCTGCAGATGCAGAGGCTGAGACAGTGAGGCTGACAAATCTGCCTCCAGCAGCTGTGAAGACGTCAGGGAGAATGGACAGGCAGGACTTGTGGCTACCTACCAGCCTCCTACTCTCCCCATTGCAACCCTAGCTCGGCTTTCCTGCTACTGCTTGTGGCATGGCATGCAGTGGAAATTTCCGCTGCTGCCTAGCAATGAAAAGATTTAACAGAGCAACACAGCTCGGTATCTTCAGTTTCCCCCCTTGCATACTGCAGAAGGCCCCCCCACCCCCCCAATGGTCTCCACCAGCCCTGCAGCTCAGTCACCTGCCTGAGCGGTGATCCCTCTGTCAACATATCGATGTGGGGCCAGCATCCTTCTTATTCCTCCAACTCCTTCTGCCCACCAGGAGTCCCATAGACCTATCTCCTCCCCCCAACAGCCAGAGACTCTCAATGTGCCCTCTCTAGGGCCCAGTCTCCCTTCTCAAAGCTCAATAGATGCTGATTCCAGGTAGATTTTTTAAATCCCTGCTGAAGGCACTAGAGCTGAAACTCTGGACACCTGGGTTCTCTCCCCAGTTCTGGGAGGGCAGTGGGGTCTAATGTGTTACAGCAGCAGTAGCCAGGACTCCTGGGTCCTAACCCCACCACTCCAGGCAAGACACTTCACTGCCACCAGCCCTGAAAGAGTTGGGGAGGGCAAGGCTGGCAGCTGTGACTCCTCCTTGTCCGAGTTCCCTGACCTACCTGGCTGGGATAGGGAATTCTCTTAGCACTGCAATATGGTAATTTAGGAAGAGAGGGAGCCAGGGGGACTCCTGGACCTGGGCAAGTGCGTGGGCTAAGGTTCCCCCACATTTCCTGCTGAGGGGCTGAAGCTGCCTCCTCTTTGAAAAAGCTGGGGAGGGCTGGGGGCTGAAACCACCCTCCCTTCCCTGAATGTCTGAAATGGCCACTGCTGCCCAGAATTAGCGGTACCAAATTTCAGGCAAAAGGAGGACATGTCCTTCTTTTTACCTTCATGTCCTGCATCTGGCAAGCATTTTAAAATACATGATTTTGTCTGGCTTTTTACTTATAGGGGTTAGAGTATGCTGGAATGCCATGGAATACCTTATTTTTACAGGAAAGCATTCCAGGGTGCCCTGAAAACAGAAGAATATTGTATTAAGACTACATTTTCTCCTTATGTCCTTCAATGTCCTCCTTTCCGTACTTCCCTGTCCTTTCCAGGCTTTGGTATCTGGTAGCCCTACCCAGGATGGAAGAGAGGGGAAAAGCATTTCCTGAATCCTCAAATGGGACTTTGTATCTTAAAAAATAATCAAACGCAGGGCAAGCACATTTTTACCAGTAGGAACCATCCATATTAACACTGCCTCCCCTGCAAAAATACAGAACAAAACTGGTCCTGCAAAGCTCACCTGCCTGAGTAGTGAGCACCATGTACTGAGTAAGAGCAGGTGATGGGGGGAGTCAGAGCAAAGCCTGCATTTGCACCCATTTCCCTCACTCCCTGCCTCACACATACAGACCCCCTCCTCAGGGCAGCTCCGGGTGGTACCAGGACACCTCCTGCCTTGCGTGGCAGGTGAGGGGGTACACAAATGTAGGGTTGGTCCCAGGCACTGGAGACCCTTGGTATGCCACTGCACTCTACCCTTACTGCTCCTGCCTTCTTTCCCATGCACAGCATCCCACTCCCGACCACTTTGCCTCACTTCCCACCAGGGGCGTCGCTGGAGCTGGGCACACAGGGCACATGCCCTGAATCCCAGCACCAGTGCCCCGGGTCTGGCAGGGCCTGCCTCTCCTGGTCTCCAGCCTGATCAGGCAGGAGATCCAGGGCCCAGGCGCCCGCGGCAGCCCCG
This sequence comes from Podocnemis expansa, assembly GCA_007922195.1. NCBI lineage: Eukaryota > Metazoa > Chordata > Testudines > Podocnemididae > Podocnemis > Podocnemis expansa. Next base: position 620,404 of record ML682006.1, read on the forward strand.
TCCCCAGCTGGGGATCCAGGGCTCAGCCCCCCGCAACCGTGGAAGCCGCTCCTGGCCCCATCCCCAGCTGGGGATCCGGGGCTCAGCTGCCGGCAGCAGTGGCAGCTGCTCCAGCTCCATCCCTGGCTGGGGTTGCGGGGCCCAGCCACCCACAGCCGCTCCTGGCCCCATCCCCAGCCAGGGATGTGGGGCCCAACTGCCCACAGCCGCTTCCATCCCTGTCCCCAGCTGGGAATGCGACGCCCAGCTGCCCGTGGAGGCATGCGGCGGCTTCTGGCCATGTCCCCAGCCAGGGGGCGTGGCCTATGGGCTGGGGGCAGGGGCCTGCGGACCAGGGGCGGGGCCTGGACCGGTGCCTCAGGTCCCTCCCCGGGGCAGTGACGCCCCTGCTTCCCACCTCACTTACAAACCTCCTTTCCCTACTCAAAAGTCACCACTCTACACCCTGTCCCCGCCCACAGCTCTAGCCTCAGCCTCCCGTTCCACCCCAAAACAGAACCCCTCCAAACTCAAATGCTCCCCAGTGCTGGATTTAGGCACAAGCCAAGTAAGCCATGGCTTAGGGCCTCACATTATGACGGGCCATTACAGAGGGTGGAGATAACTAAGAAAGTAGTTGATAATGCAACTAAGGCTTTTTGCAAGATGTCTGTTTTATTTAGTTTTTTGTTGCACCTCGGTCCATATATATATATATATGTATATATATGCAAATAGTTTATCATCTTTTTATTACCCGTTCTGTTATAATACACTTTTTTTCTCTTTATTTTTCACGGTACGGGGCCTCCAAAGCTAGACATATCTTAGGGCCTCAGCATGTCTTAATCCAGCCCTGCTTGCACTCCCCAGGGGAGAGAGCCCACTCACAGCCCTCTCTGCCCCCAGGAACACACCTGCTGCCGACAGCAGGTCAAGGAAGAAAACCAAAGAGGAAGCATCCAAAAACACAGCTAAAAAGCACAACACTGCTGTGGCCCTTAATGAGGCCAAAGCAAGAAAGATACAGTAAGTGCGGGTAGGACTCACAAGCTATATTACTGTGCAAAAAGAAATCCATAAGGGCCAATGTTGCAATAGTTTATGCCTGAGTAAGACCACTGTTAGCCCAGTGATGCTGCTCACGAGGATCACTAGGTGCTGGTAGAGCCCTGCGTAGACAAATTATTGGTACTAAGTAATGAAAGGTGAGCTGGTGTAACTACTGTGATAAGCCCCGTTATAAACTATTCTCCTGATTTCTGGACTCATTCAGGAGACAAGCTGAGCCTCCTTTTGAAGAAAAGTTTAAGTCAAGGAGGTGCCATCTTTTCGTTCTGTTTGTACAGTGCCTACCACAATGGGGCCTGGACCCCCACTGCGGCTTCTCCATGCTACAGCAACGCAAATACCGTCAGGACTGGGGCTAGGGTTTCTGGTGCCCTCTTACAGCAGCACGGACTAGTGATGTCATCACTACCGTGCAACAACACGGCCCCCATTTTGGCACCCCTCAAGCGTCGGCACCCCCCTGCAATGCTTACGGTGCTTACCGCTTTATGCCAGCCCTGAATACTGTACCATCGAGCTTCACTTCTCACACCAGCTGTCCTACCCTCTTTCCATTTCCCCTGTCAGGTCAGTCTCAACACAGAGAAGACTTACAAAGTAATGCAACTGTTCTGTATTCTCTCTCCCCTTCTTTTTTCCTCCCTTTTCTCCTGTGCTGCTGGTCTCCTCCTCTCTTGTCCTCTGTGTACTTCCTACACCAGACCTCAACCAAATTTATGTTTCTGGTTGCTATAGTGACCAGTTTTAATAGCCTGTTGCCTAGCTTCACTGTAGAAATGTAATGGAGGAGCACCCTCTGGTGATGAAAATTAAATTGCCCATGCCTAATTGTGAGCCAGTTTTGTCCACCTCTGCCCTACATCTCTTCTGAGAGATTGCTTCACTTCCCCTCCTTCAAGTGCTGTTTCCTAAATCCATATTACTACTACAGCCTCCTTTATAGCCACAATAATGAATGAGACCCATGACACAAAGCTGGAAACCTCATTTCATGGTGATTTCCAGCTAGTAGTAGAGGACAGCAGTCTATTCCCCACTCCCTCTACCTACTACTACCGAGTGCCAGGCAATAGGTTGTCCTTTCTCCAGGTTGCTAGAAGAGACCTGTTTTTTCCCCCTTTCTGGGACTGAGTCCTGGAGGCTATGGCTTCAGAAGAGGGTCCTCGCCTTGTCACTTCTCTTTTGTTCTTACTCATCTAGCTGCTCCTACATTCTGTGTTTGGTATTTACACATTACCATCTCATCTGAACACATCACAGATTTAATACAGCCATTCTCTCACAACACGTATTGCCATTTTACAAATGGAACATTGAGGCACACAGACTTAAGGGCCCAATTTTTTGAAGTATTTAGACACCTAAAGCTCCAAATAGTGCTTAACTATCTTTAAAAAATAAAACTGACTGCAAGGGTACATCTATACTGTATTTAGACAGCCATGGTTGGCACATCTCAGCAGATTCAGGCTGGCAAAGCTCAGGCTGCATGGTTGTTTAATTGCAGTGTAGATGGTCTGGCTTGAGCTACAGCTGGAGTTCTGGGGCCCTCCAACCTCACAGTGTCCCCAGATATAGACTCCAGCCTGAGTCCTGATGTCCACAGTACAATAAAACAGCCTTGTGAGCCTGAGCCTGCTGGTGTGGGACAACTGTGGGTTTTTAACTGCAGTGTAGACTTACCCAAGATCACACAGAAAGTTTGTGAAGCAGAGAATTGAGAACGGGTTTCTCAAGATCCAGGCAAACATTCTATCTCTGAGACCACTCTCCTTCTCTCCCCTAGGCATCTTTTCTGAAGCTTGGCTGCAGTCAGAAAAAGTGACTCTTGTCCTCTTTCTAGGTGCTGAGAAAGATGATCACTCATAGTTCTTAGCAGACCAAGAACAGAGAACATATATGGGGGATAAATGTCTTGGTGTGGAAGGAGTATATAGCAGGAATGAGCTAACCAAGAAGGGTAAGGCCACTATGCTACAGGGAAAACAGGCAATTTGCAAACCCCTCATCACACCATGATCTTCATGTCACTAGACCAGGGAGCCAGGAAACCAGCCATTAAAGCAGGAGTCTCAAACTCATGGCCCACCAGCTGCATGGGGCCCCTAAAGCTATTTCCTGCAGCCCTCAACAACATGATCATTACCGATATTTGCAATTCTGTTGTATGACAAGGTTTCAGTGGTACGGCCCTCAGGCTAACGTACTAGTCCTCATGCGGCCCTGTACTAGTCCTCATGTGGCCCTTGTGATGATTTGCATTTGAGACCCTGGCATTAAAGATTCTGATCCAATTTCAGCTGAGGACAATTTTCTTTCTTTTTAGTTCAGTGGAGTTAGTTTGGGTCTAAACTGCTTCCATAACAGCTCCAACAGAGCCATAGGGTGCCCACAACTCATTGTGTAGACTCTAATAAAATGAAGATTCTTTTGAATAACCATCAGTTTTTGAAGAACCCTGAATGAATTTCCCTTTATTTAGCTCTTGTAAGACACATCAGTTTCCACTTTGAGCATCGATCAATGTATGGTTTCTGTTTTCTAGCAGTATTGTTGAAACACTTAGGAGTCATAACAAGAAAGTTATTTTTATGTGGTACTGTTCATTGCTTTGAAGGCTGAAGTGACATAATCCCCTTGGAATTGTACCAATGAAGTTTCAATTTTTTTTAATGTAAAGAAAATATATAGCACACATGAGAACCCAGTGCAGATTAACTGTACCCTGAAGTTTCCAACGAGGTGCTAAGCCCTTCCTTGCATCTGGAGTAGTTTTAGCTCTGCAGGACCCTGTGTTCAATCTCATTACCTCTTGTCATGCACATAGGTTTTTAATCATTTCATTTCTTAAACCCCAGAAAATCTTCCATAAAATAATAGATCTTCTTTATAGCAAGGCTGAATGTTAATTACAGTCGAGATGTCATCCCCAGCCTGGAACTATTTTAAGATCAGTGCATGACAAAACAGCAACAGCCAATACTATACAAAAATCCTCTTGCCCAGCAAGTTATCCCCATAAAGCAAATTAGACATTTACAAGGTGACTTTAAAAAAATATAACCCTTGTGAAGAGCTGTTGGACAAAGCACTCTATATTCTTCAAAAGCTAACATTTCAAATCCCTTCACAGTTTTTAAAGGCAAAAAACACTGGTGCAGTGTTGCAAATAGGGAAGTGCAAAATGTTCTCCAAAACTGAAACACAGACCTTGATCCTGCACTGAGGTCTTTCTTTTGCTCATTACCTAGTACAACTTCCTCAGCTATATTTTTAATGAAAGCTTTCTGCAACATGCTGACCTCAATGGTATAGTGGAACCACTCAGCAACAAGCTAGGAGTATTGCTAGTGAGCCAGATAATAGGAATGTATCGAGCGAATGGCTAGGGCTCATTTTCATTTATAGGCCAGATCCTTGATTAGTGTAATGGGCATGGCTCCACAACACTGCACGCTTTCTCTTCAGCAGAAGAGTGGGCCCTATATGAACATCAACCAGGGGAATGCACACACACACACATACAAACTACATAGAAACATATGGCCTACATACATTTTCTGTTTGCATATTTTTCTTTTTTGTTATAAAGTGGTTTAATTTTTTTCCTATTGTTAATTTACACTGTAGATTAGTGTTCTTTGGTATGTTCATAAACAATGCCATACACACAAGTAAATATTTTCCCCTGGTATTACATTGCAAAGTAATAGTTTCAAAGAAAGCAATGAGGATTTTATTTCCTGTTAATCTAGCTATGGAGAGAGATGATTCTTGCAACCTCCTTTGTAAGCAGGAGGAGGAGAAGGAAGCCAACATAACAATTTAAGCATTTTGGTTTTAGGAGGTAGGCTAATAAAACACTTAGGTCCAGTACCACAAAGGATGAGACGCACCTAAACCTCAGACATATGTGCCTGAGTCCCAGTTTTGGCTGCACCAAAATCCACAAAACTCCTGCCAAGCCTTGTAGTTGCCTAAATTCATGTCACACCTAAGTTGTTCCCAGGGTAAAAATTCCTTCAGCACTTTTGTTTCTGTCTGTGGGCACGCACACAGCTTTCCCCCATGCATCCAGGTGTATCTTTCCCAGGTAAGTCCCAGAGTGATTCACAAACTGGGAGAAGATGTGTTTGGTTGCTTAAAATTTGTATATGGAGCCCAGGTCCCTCCAACAGCAATTCTGGGCCTATGACAGAACAGCTCTGTGAGCAGCTGTGTCTTTCCACTCCTGCTCAGCCCCACTGCTCTCTTCCACATGCCTTCTTCCCTGCTTGGCTGCTGCATCCCTTCCTCCTTCTACTCTGTCCTGCTGCTTGCTGAGTTCCTCCTTCTCCCCTCCTCTCTTCCACTCTCCTTCTTCCCCCAAAGAAGGGAGCAACGAGTGAGAGGGGTAGGTCTGAGAGGAGAAGACAGACATGATGAGCAGCAAGGCCAAGTGGCGGGGTGGGGCGGAGCACAGCAGCAGGGAGGTCATATAGGAAAGTGAGGGATATCCTTCACACCCCCAATGAAAGAGCAAAGGGGACACAAATATGATGTGTTCTGTCCTTTATGACTGGTGACCACAGTTGCCTACAGGCATTTGCCTTATTTTCCATTTAAAGGGGATTTGTCTATATCTCCTTTGAGATGTCCTGATGCAGTTCAATCTGTACTAGGGACCATAATCATTGCTCCTTTCACTGGGAGGTCAGAAATGAAACATCCTCTGGGCAGTTGACGATATTAGTATGTCACTTCGTGCAACGCACAAAGTAGGAGAAACACCACCATTTAACAGGTTGTTCTCTTGGTCCCAAAGATGAAGTAGAGCAGGGGGAACTGGATCACAGTTTCCCACCTCCTAAGTGGATGCCATTATCACTGGACTTCAGAGTCTCTCTTTTTGTCTATGTCTGGCCCAATGATTTCTTAAGTACTTACCCACATTGGAACAAGTCAGTCAATGGAGATCCAGGATTAGAACTCAGTTCCTCTACCTCTAGTATGGTAACCAGTCATCCAAACCACACTTGCTTTCAAAAGAAACAGGAACCAAGCCTGCATTTAAGTTTCTATTATCAGTTTAGATACTCCCATTCATTGCCGCTATATTGTGATTGGTGCTAATTAGACCTACTCACCAGCAGTCACCTTGAATTTCAATATGGGTTTTAACGCCTGGACCTAGGGTGACTCACCAGAAGACCCATGCATTTCTGTACACAGTCTTCCCTCCAAAGCCCTTCTCTTTCTTGTATCCAACTACACTTCTTGTTCATCTTCCTCAAGCTGATCAAGATCTTTGAAGATGGGATTTCCATTTTGTGGCCATGTTACTGAGTTCATATGCAAATGAAATCAGCTGGAACATAAAACAATATAAATTCAGCAGTAGCACATTCGTTCTACAGTTCCAATTCCAGTCTGTAGTTTGAAAGGCATGTTTATAAATCAACTCTCTAAAGAACAGCCACTTGCTCCTAAAAGAATATCTTACCATAAAAAGCGAGGTCCAAAAATGGACAAAGACCCATAAACACTGAAACTTATGTGAGACCTGCTAAAAAACAATCTAAATACATCAAGTATTCAGTGGGAGTTGGGCAGCCTTGACACACAGGAATAGAAGGCAAGAATCACAGTGTTTCTTTTCACCACAACCCACTGCCATCACCAATGAGAGAACACTTGCTATCTAATTCATCCATGTCTTAATCAAGGCACTAAATGCTTACATATTATACTAGTGTTTCTCCACCTTTAGTGGACCAGTGAACACCTAGAGGTATTAATTACTTTGCGCAGAACACCAGGTGCAAACTTTCTCTGAAAAGCTGATATATACTGATTGCAATGTCCATAATATGTGTGTACTATGCATTCCTGTGAAAACGATTCAGGAAGCCAAATTAAATATAATTTTACAAATACAACATGCATTTAGTTCTAAAAAATAGATACATAATGATTATGCACTTGACTGAAAACTGAAAATGACATTATTCAAGTTTTAATGGGAATTTTGGGCCTGTGTTATCAGAGAAAGTTCATCTATTTTGGAGTCAGGTTCATCAAAGAAAGTCTTACCAAGCAATTTCGATGTCAGAAGTAACAGCGGCAGGAAATTTAAAATGCCCCAGCCACAGCAAAGGAGCAAGGTGGAGGCAGACACCAACAAGAGCATGGAAGCTTTGCTGCAGTTGTAGCATTTTAAATCTTCCAGACATTCATCAGTTCACCACATTGCTGCTTACCCCCCCTTCACAAAGCCTGCCCCAGCCCCCGACAGGAAGGAGTCAGGGTCAGTCACAGAACACCTTCACTGGGGAGTGGACCATGCTCTCCCCGACAATATCTGAGCTTCTGCGTGAAACATTCAGATTTGTTTATCAGTGAAACAATTCCTTTCCTGCTCTGCTCTTACTGAGCGGAGTATGTTGTTCTGCAAGCTTAGACTCTGCCTGCTGGCTTGAAGCAGGGAAGGTGGCGTACTGGGCAGATGCATGGTTATCTCCTTATAATTTCCTATTAACCCAAGTGAATGCAGGGGGATAAATTACAACCTAGCCCAGTGGGACATAGGACGGTGAAAAACATGTTCCTCAGTGATTAGTACCAAAGAACTTTCTGAAGGATGGAAAACACTTAACTTTCATCATCCTACCCTCCAGCTGCTCTGGGAGTTGTTCATAATTCTCCTTTTCGAAGAGTGACTGTGCTGCTTACATGTCAATTAGTTCAAGAAGTCTGTGGTAAAGACAATTTTTCTCATATCAGTCCCTTTGCCCTCCACTTCACTTTTAACCTGTACTTTTTTGTCACCCATTAGCCTCATGCTGAAACCCATCCTGCAGAGGAAAGAAAAAGTGCAGCATAGCGTGAGTGAGTTTGTCTATATAAATCAATCAATCAATCCCCTCCCTCCCATCCTCAACCTCTCAATTTTCTGCCTGCTTTTTAAATCCTGACTAGTTAGGATTTCACCTTCTCTCTGTTAGTAGCTCTCATGCAGAGATTGTAATTAGAATAACTGTGTTGTATTCTGTTGTTAGCAGGAATTGTGATTTTTAGGGTGGTGGGTTAATTGCTAATGACCACATGCAATGCTTTCCCTCAAGATGTTTTCCATTACATTAATTAACTTAGCAGCTGGGGTAACAGAAATTAACCATTTGTCCTCATTGTACTCCTCATTTTGGGCTGTTCCAAAAATCTCTTTGGCTTTTTGTTTGTTTGTTAATTCTCAGGGAAATGAGAATAAGAAGAGGAAATGAATGTCATATATTGTTAGTTGTCTGCTTTTAGGTGTTCACTCTCTCAAAATGTTCTCAAGGCATATAATTCTCCATGGTTCTGAACCTTGGGTAGTCACATACGTCTGCAGAGAGTGGGTATAAAACATTGCCAGTTCAGAAAACAACAGAAAATGTAACAAAAGGATTTGTATTGATTAATCTATAGGTCAAGGTTAGATACTGCTAGGATGTGTCATTGAGAAGTTTCTCACAGTCATCTTTAATCTTATACACCAGCAGTTTAGGATCTCTCTTAAAAATTCAGAGAGAAAATTAACTGTACCTTGCTGCTTTTAGCTAAATCACTTGCTTTCTATGTTTACTCAGTTCAGTTCCTTTCCCCACAGTAAAGGTAGGAATTGTGCTGAAAGGGAGGAACAAACATCGAGAAAACAGGGCTGGAATTGTGTTTTTAAAGGGATAGCCGTGTTAGTCTAGTGAAGCAAAAAGAAAAAAACAAGCAGTCGTGTGGCACTTAAAGACTAACAGATTTATTTTTCGCATGAGCTTTCGTGGGAGAAAATCCCACTTCGTCAGACACTTTGAAGATGAGTGAACTTACAGAATGGAATGAAAATAAATGCAAGGAGGTGTAAAACACAGGATCAGGCCATACAGTAACAGCAATTCAGAGCAGTTGTAAGGTTCAAACCCTGGGAAGCCGGAAGTCAAATTACCTTTTGTAATGGGAAAAGAACCCATAGTCTCGATTCAATCCTGCTTTCACAGAATTTAATTTGCATATTAATTCGAGTTCAGCTGTTCCTCTTTGAAGTCTTGATGTCCCTGTCACATCTCTGACAATGGTTGTTAAGAAATCATTTATCAAGTGATTAGAAAGATGGAAGTGCTCAGCAACTGGTTTTTTTGTTTTGTGATTTCTGAAATCAACTCTATGTTCATTTATTCTTTTGCTCAGGGATCGTCTTGTTTGTCCAATGTATAAGGTGTTGCGGCATTTCCGGCACATGATGGCATAGATCACATTAGTAGATGAGTCTTTGATGGAGTAGCAGGCTTGATTAGGACCTATGATGATATCTATTGTGCAGATATGTGGGCAGACTTGGCAGCGTTTTGTTGCAGGGGTATGTGCCTGCTTTAAGAATTGTATTGTTTGCTGTTTTGATGACGTTTGCCAAAACATTTCATTTCTGAAACTCACAGAGAAAGGAGAAAAAAGTATTCAATAGGTAGGACCATACAATATAGTCACAGATATTTTGTTGGCTTGCCTCAAAGAGAACCCTGCAAGGGAAAACTTTGCTTGTGGGATTATTTTTAAAAAGCTTTATTTAAATGCACTTTGGACGAAAAGATTAAGTTCTGTAAAAAGCTCAGATTCTTGACCAATCCATAGTGGAACAAAATTTTAAAGAAATGTTCACTGAACAAATCAGAATAATAAAGAATTTTAAAAAGAGGCTGATCTGTTGAATAAATTATTCACTGTGAGTTATCAACTTAGCTCCATCACAAAAGAGTTTAGTGAACACCATCAAAAGACCATCCTAGCTTACAGGGAAGATGTCAGCTACACAGAAAATGAGGCACTAGTCACTTGGGCTTACCAACCACCTCAGGATGAAATACCAAGCACGGTTTATTTCATGTAAGTGACTGATTAGTATTAACTAGTGCCTCGACTGTTAAAAAATAGAGCCAGATCTTGAAAGGTGCTCAGTAAGTATCTTAAGTTGACTTAAAGTCAACCTTGTTAAGTCGACTTAGAGAGTCCACATTGAAAACTCCTGTCAACTGCCTGCGTCCACTCTGGCAGGTGCTAGGTCGACCCTTTCTGGTGGCCAGGAACTCTGGGAGGGGGCCTGGATGCCAGTTAAGGGCTTTCCCATCTATGTTGGCTTAAGTTGACTTAATAAGGTTGACTTAAGCATTAAGTCAACCTTAAGAGGTGGTGTTATTAAGTCGACTTAAGGAAGCACTTACATCGACTTAATAAAAGCCCAGTGTGGCTTCAGGAGTCTGTAGGTCAACTTACGCTTTCTTAAGTCAACCTAAGGCTCCAATGTAGACATACCCATGGGTAGTACTTGAGAATTAAGTATAGATACTGACAACCAAATAAATAAATGCTTAGAAAAAACCAGAAACTAATGAAACTCAAGCAATAAGAATAATTGCATGCCACCCTTTATGTAAGAAATAAGATTGTCAATTGAAATGCAGGTGCACGTTATCAAGTTAACTTTCCTCTCTCTCTGTGCTGACAACACTTCTTCCTCTGAGACACTTTTAAGCATTCCATCCCACCCCCATCACATTTCACCATTGATCTTTTAAATGCCTGATGCAGCTCATAATTAGTCAGTCAGCTAATTAGCAAGGGAGGAAGATGGAGAGGTGAGGTGCTGTGAAATTAAAGAGGGGGCATTTTACTTTATTCTTATGTTTATGTTTTCTTGCCCTTGAAAGGCACTTGGTCTACAGCAAAAAGCGCATTTGTTTGAGACTTTTTTGTTTTTGTTTCTCTCAGTGACAGGTTTCTTTTACATGAATATATTTGCTGCCAGATTATGGGGCATGTAGCGGTTGTAAAAGTCCACAGGAAATCAGGGAATCAAACACTTTCTCCTTCAATCTTTTCCAATCCTAAATTCTCATGAAGTTCAGAGCTAGTTCTCAGTAAGTTAAAAATGTAGATTTGGCCCTTACATGAGAATGGTTTTAGAAAATTGTGAGTTTTAAATTTTAGACTAGTCTAAAATCATTTTATCTGAGTGACAGAAAGAAAAGATCTTTCCCAAAGACACAAAAAGTCTAGATTCTATAGCACCAAAAATTTCTCTGAATTCTGTTTTAAACTCAATGGGACAAATTCAGAGGAGAGTCAGACTAACTTGATGTAGCCTACATCTTCTTCCAGCTTTCTAAATGTGGGTACCATGCACCTTATTATCATGTACTCTAAAAACACACTCTTTTTATACCACTACTCAGTTTGAACAGTGTCTAATGCAGTCTTATGGACTCTATTTAGGTGTAACAAACATCCTAAGAGGGCATGAGTATATAGCAAGGTTACACAGCGAACAGATGGATATGTGAGAATTGAAGTAAGTGACTATTGCTTTAACTTATATCTTCTTTGGAGTCCTTGTCATATGCTTACATTAATTTAGACTGCCTTACATTTACTCATTAGTAAATGGAGTAGTTTCCTATACATAAGGGAGCCTAAATTAGGGTAAGGAACTAAGGATTCCCAGATTCTGCTGCCATTTACACTAATGTAAACCAGCAGTGATTCCATTGATTTTGCTGAAGTCACTTGATTTATTTTGGTGTAAATGGGGGCAGAATTTAGCTCAGGTAGCTTCTTATCCTACTTTAAATCCACCTCTTACTCAACTTTACCATCGCTTCCCAGACTTGCAAATAACCGTATTTAGCACTCACTCCTGCTCACAGTTACACTGTCGTAACTCTGGGTGACTGAGCCCTTAAAATGTAACAAAAAGCCTTCTGTACTCATATTCCACCTTTAATGTGTTATGTTCAAATAAATGCCTCCAAATCCTTCTACAGCTTTAACTTGTTAGCAACTGTTTTTTCACACACCAAGCAACGTGAAGTCTAAAAGGCATCTACAATAATTGATATAAATTTTGCAAGCCTTCTGGCTTGTTTCCCTACAACACAATGGCAATCAATATCTCTAACAAGAGCAAAAGACCAGGTAAGAAAGCTAACTGGGGAGGATCCTGTTTTGATAGCCTCGCCTATTTGGGGAGTTGGTAAAGGTTAACTTCTTTCTGACAACCAAAATGTTCTTAGCTTCGTTATCCTCAGGAAACTTGTAAATATCCTGAAACAGTCCTGCCAATCCATTGCTTCTGAGCTCATGCTGGCACTCTGTGTGTGTGTGTGTGTGTGTGTGTGTGTGTGTAGAGAGCTGATGAACTGAAGATGGTTTAGTTAAGGGCCAATATTCGAATCAACACTATTTGTTGCCAAGTACATGTAAAATCATTCTGAGTGGGGTAAATTGTACTGCCCATCCTGCATGAAACAGCAAATATCTGACTGCAGCAATAAAATGGTAATTATTTCATACACAATTGCTCATTTATTTATCTGCAGCTTAAAAGGCCCAACACCCATTGTATTCCATAACAACAAAACAGTATCAGAACAGTCCTCCTGGATACCAGTTCTATGCCTATCTCTGGCCTGCAAAGAAATCTGCATCGCTGTATATACTGAAGAAAATGCATGTATATCTGAGAAAATCATATAGAAAGTCCAGTCCTTTAAGTCTTTACTCCAGCAACACTTCCACTGATTGGAACAAGGACCTCAGGATTAAATTTATATGCAGCAACATATTATTCTGTTTCAACTGATTTATGTACAAATTCCATCATTATATCCATACACAGATTGTTCAATGTGAGTGTGCAAGACCAGAACAGCTTCTCTTTGAATACAAAAAACCACTATTTCATAAAGTTAGGCTGTTATTATAGAGCAGTAAAGTATCCTTTAATTCTTTTATCAACAATGACCTCAGGTTTCCAATTAACCATGATAAAATATTAGAAAATCAAACAAACAAATCAAACCAAAAAAGCTGATTTCCCTCATTACTCATTAACTGTATCTGTAATTTGTATGGAAAAGCAGCTGTTATGATTTGAAAATTGTACCTGCCAGATGCAGAAGTTCACTGTGATGCACAAGATTTCGTTAGCTGAATAGTCAGTGTAATAACATGTTGTTTATTTTATATGCAGTACTATACCAAGGGATGTCTCAATGACAATGTGGATGACGAGGACACTGCAATCACAAAGGTGTTCTGTACTCAGTGCGAAGCCGTGTGTTAGCTGTGAAATTTCCATTAGTACTAATAAGAGCTGTACCGATGCACTCATGCCAAAACTGCAGTTCTAGCATAAGAAACCCTGTAAAGGTGTTATTTCAGGTTTCCAGTTTTATTGTCTCTGACTGACTTCCAGATCACATGTGCTCATCTTACAGTTAAGAAGGCTGCTGTTTTTAATTAAACTTGGGATCTGAAAATCAAGCTGAATCTTTGACCTTGCCAAGAAGGACAGTTCTTTGCAAGCAACAATATGACCTTGGTGTGTTCAGTGCCCATGCACTTATATAATGTTATTGAGGAACCCTGGAAATTTTCAGTAGTTTTCTATGTGGTCTGCAGGACTGACACAAAAGGTATGAACTTATTTTCCTCACTAAAACAAGCAGACACAACTGATACACAGAGGGAATAGATCAGATAAGTAGAGCAGCTCCATTTTTCCAAAGTAACTTTTCAAAGGAGGGCCACATATTTAACTGAATTTGGATCACAAAGGACATCACTTTCATTACCAACATTTTACAGAGAGGAAAACAAGCACAAAAAAGTGACTTGCTTAAGATCTAGCAGGCAAGAGGCAGAACTAGGACTTGAACTAGAACTTTCGTCTCTTGAATCTTAACCAACATTCCAGTTACTGGCATGCAAAGCTACCTGCAAGGTAAAGCTACCACATCCTTTACCATGAATAGTAACAGACACCTAGGTCTGAAAATCCAGAAGTAAGATTAAAGAATATTGCCAAGAATAATGACTAAATGGCAACCTAACTAGCTAATTACTGGTACTCTTCAACACAGTTTTTAAGAACTTGCACATAGTGCAATTTGCATTCTGATGCTGTCTCTTTGAAATAAATATCCCAACTTCATAAATAGTAAAAATTGGCACATTTGCCCCAAAATGCTAACAACCCTTGAAATTACACCATGCAAATACTGTACATTAGCCAAGGAAGTAATGTTTTCTCCTTAGAAGAACAGATAATGGAAAAATTACCTAGGGGCTGTAAAAGAGTCAACCACAATCTCAGATTGCCAAGATACATGTCTCCAAACTTAAGCTAGCATGGTAGATGAATGTCAGTATATAGCAGTGAGACTGAACGAGTTTGAGGTTCCTGCAATATGAAATGAACAGATGTTTAATTCAAATCAAAAAATAATGATGGGCGTTATCTTCTCACTCAACATAGTTGCTTCCTGTATTTTCAAGTCATGTATTTACAGCTAAGGAAGATCTAACTAAGGTTCATCAGCTAAACTTGTGATAATGTGTGAGGGAAAAATACCCACAAGTTGACTAGCAGATCTCAGGTTGAGTTTGCAGAGCTTGCTCTTATGAAATTTACTAAAAAAATCTGACCTGGATTAACTGCAAAAAGAACAATGAGTTCTAATATTAAATTTACAGCACCAACTTTTTCCATTATACAGTAGGGAACAACATATTGGAGCAAAAGGAACAAATTAATTTTGTTGCAGTAACAATGTTAGACAACATTCACTTAATATCAGTTAAGACTATTTATATATGATTGGTTATTTTTATAATGCATAGCATATGGCAAGGAGACAGAAAATTGATATTTAGAAGTGACAGTAATTTCCTGAAACCCAATTCTTTCTTTTAAAATAGTTTCAAATGTCAGAATATTTTTGTCTGATAATCACTGAGAAGAATGAAGGTGGTTTTTTGTTACAATATTTCCTGGCTCTTGTAAGACTATCAATATAGTGGACATGTTCTACGTTAGTGGTGTACAATATCTATAGTCTCTCCCTTGATATTCAACACTAGCCCTGACGTCATACTGTACTACATTTTTAACTTTTTTTGATTCCCCTTTGCATCTCTAGACTTATTACATTCTGTGCAAAGTGAAGTGTAGCAGGATAATAAAGGAGCCTGATCTTCATGGTGCTGGGCATTCACAAAGAATAAAGACAGTTTTGAGCAGGGGTCTCAAACACATGGCCTGCGGGCCACATGTGGCCCCTAAAGCTATTTCCTGCGGCCCACAACAACACTGTCATTACCAATATTTGCAATATCATTGTATGAAAAGGTTTCAGTGATGCGGCTCTTAAGCTAATGTACTAGTCCTTACGTGGCCATCGTGGTTAGTTGAGTTTGAGACCCCTGGTTTTGAGTCCAACATCCTGAAATGAGATGCAGGAGTGTTGGGTTCAAGTTCTTGCTCTCAGACTTCCTGTAGGAGCTTGGGCAAGTCACTTAGAGTCAGATTTTTAAAGCAATGTAGCCACCTAAGGATGCAGATGAGCCAAGCAGGACTTCCAAAACTCCTGGACACAAAATCCAATTGATTACAATGAAAGCTTAGTGCCTGGCACTTTTGAAAATCCCACTGGGCACCATCTACATCCTTCAGCACTAAATATCTTTAAAAATCTGGCTACCAGAAAGGTCTTTGGCTATGTCTACACTTCAGAAAGTTAGTCTGAATTTGTTAGTTTGGACTAATATGTTCGAGGTTAGTCGAACTAAACTCGAACTTACTGATTTCAATTAACAAAGTGGGCTAGTTCAACTTAACATTAGTTCGAATTTGTCCACTTCATTAATTTGAACTAACTGCCCTTAGTTCAAATTTATTAAGTTCCAATTAAGGATTAGTCCTAGTCTCCACTGTACTTCGTTTGAATTAACTATTGAACTAATTGCTTAGTTCAAACTAGGCGGCAGTAGTTACTGGTTCAAACTAAGCATTCATTAGTTTGAATTAAGGAATTTCTTAATTCGAACTAATGAAACATTAGTGTAGACAGGGACTAATTTAGTTCAGATTAAGCCTCCTGTTTTAAGGGTAAATCCATTGACATTTGTGCTGTGCTCAAAAAACTGTATTGATGGGAGCTATGTAGATGGACAAATATCATTGATATTGAAGGCATTTTGTGAGTGATCAAGATCTTTGTTCTTTTAGCTCAAGACCTGAACTGGGTTCTCAGAGCTCCATTTCTATTTTAAAGAGTGGATTTGTTTCTGTTCTTCCCCTTCACAGAGGATGATGTGGGGCCGATTCTCCATTCACTTACACAGGTAGGCATCAGCTGGTGAAGTTAACCTGCTATACAGTTGAAGTAAATGAGAGGAGAATCACATTTTGTATTCCTACTCTGTCACAGTGGGCTATAATTAAAAAAATGATTTCTTCTACTGAGGTTTTTTCCATTGACATCAATGATGAGAAAATTGGGGCCAAAGCTTTACTGATTTATTTTTAAATTAAAAGTAAAGTATTACATGACTGTGGACCTTGCAGAAATGAATCATCACATTAAAAGTAATGCTTGGGGTCAACCAACCATCTCCTTTTGCACGAATATATCTTAATTACCAGGAAAATGAGACCAGTTTAAAAAGTTTCACTCCCAGCTTGGGGGAAGATTTCACACCACAAATCAAGGAGGGAAAATGCCAAAGTCATTAATAATAAAACAAATATTTCTGCCCTCTGAAGTGACACAGATTTATATACATATTTTACACCACACAACTATAAATACGGAGTACTTAATGACAAAAATTTGTTTCAAATTATATGAAAAGATTCTCTTCAAAATGATCAAGCTTTTGTGAGAGGCATTCTGACAACGAAGCCACATCACAGCATGTGTAAAACACAAACCCTTCCCTGTGCTACCGTCACACTGGGTCTCTCTTCTCCCTAGCGCCAGCTCAAAGAGTTGTAGCTCTAGAGCCAACTTTGCCTTTTGCACCCCTAAGCACCAACTCTGCACCTGCGGGGGAAGCAGGGGTGGAGCCAGGCCTGTGGTCACAAAGCGGCAGGGCTGGGCTGGCCCCCCTAAGCACTGACTCTGTACCTGCAGGGGCAGGAGGGGCGAAGCCGGGGCAGCAGTCACGTGGCAGCAAGGGCTGGTCTGGCCCCCCTAATTTTCAGCGCCCCGAGCCAGTGCCACACTAGCTCACCTGTAGAGCCAGCCTGCTTCTCCCTTGAACCCAGAAATCTAATGATGTACAAGATGGTGCTGATACACAAGCAGCTCTACCCTCTGAAGCAGATCATCAGTACTGAAAATTGTCAATTACTCCTTTGACTTTAATGGAGTGATGACAATTTACCAGAGCTGACAGACTGCTCCTTTAAATCTTTAAAATAGTATAAATTGGATTGGAAGAGAAAAATGGAACATATTTATATAACAAGCAACCACAAGGCTAAGTAAAGCTATTGCATAGTGAGATATTTAAATAAATAAAGAGCAGGTGGTACAGCAGTGAATCAAAGCATCTCAAATAAAGGCCAAATTAATTCTTGCATGTGCACTGAGGTGCAAATTATGTCACACACCACCTTGTCCTGCTGCACTGAGATAGGATTTCAGTAGGCTTTGCATAGTATGGAGTAGTAAATTCCACTCACAGTGAAGTAGAATGCATTATGTTCAGAGCATATACACAGAAAAGTTAGATAAAAGTATAAAATATCCTTGCTGGAAGGTTGCAGCATCACCCTATTTTATTTCTTCAAATGCAGAGCCCTTACACACATGACCCAAGACCAGACAGAGAAAAGGCAGGCTCTTCTCCATAGCAAAAGAGAAAAATTCTAGGTTAGCTCTTTGCAAACAGATTGCTGAGCGCATAGGTAATATGCTTTCCTCAGAGTCCCTTAGACTGCAAGCAAGACCAGGAAAGCCCTGAGGATTTAACAGGACAGCTTGTAATTTTAACAATATTTTCAATACACTACAGAGTGAAAGTCCCAAAATACTTCAGTACATTTCAATCTTTCTTCCCAGTCATAAATCTACACAAGAAAAATTACCTATTGCTTAAACTGGCTGCAACTTAACAGAACATGGTTTAACAGAAATCATAGCCAAGGACAAATCATGGTTAGCACAGTTAGAGAAACTATGGTTACCCTCATATTCATGCATCTACTTCAGAGTCTGAAATGTTGCTTTGCTGAGGTGATATACAAAGTGGAACATGGGTGTTTATGTCTTGGGTCTTTTTTTCTTCTCACAGCACGTCAAAGTTACAGACAAAATAACGATATATATGTTGACAGCAAACTGTACTTTGTGTTTTCGTGTTGTTAATGTCTCGGTTTTAAGATCAGATTGATCTATGCATCACCAATTGTCTTTGTTTTCACAGTTGGGAAGATTGAGCTAATCCGTGTTATTACAAAACTTAGACCTCTCTGTCTGATAGGTAACAAGAATGACAGCAAACTTCTGAAAATGTATTTTAGAACATCATTTTTCCAGGCTGATTTATTCATTAAAATGGCATTTAAAAACATGAGGCCGCTTCTTTATGGGTTTGTTTCCCTAAGGAAATGTACTCAGATAATAGGCTTATGAGAGAGCCTTGTAAGTGTATACAGTTTAATTATGGGAAATAGTGAGATTCACTGTCAATTTCCCAAACAAACAAGGAGTCTGGTGGCACTTTTAAAGACTAACAAATTGATTTATCACATGAGCTTTCATAGGAGAAAATCCCACTTTGTCGGACGCTTTGAAGCTCTGACGAAGTGGGATTTTCGCCCACGAAAGGTCATGTGATAAATAAATTTGATAGCCTTTAAAAGTACCACAGAACTTCTTGTTTGTTTTGCTGAATTAGATTAACACGGCTACCCCTTTGGAACTTGTCAGCTTCCAATAAGTAGCATCCACTTTAATATATCAGTCTAAACTTGAGAGCAACATGAATTTTCCCACCTGTGATCTAGTGCTATGATCTTGTTTTATGTGATTTAACTATGTAAATAATAGTTCTTGGTATTAAGTTATCATGCTCAGCAGCAAACTAAAGAAGCCACATATGCCAAGGACATACATAGGGAAATGTTCTGCTGTGGTTTCTCAGCTTCTTTCAGCAAAGTTCAATTTAACAAAAGAGTCTTACAGGCAAACACTACCACATTAATATTTAATTAGGGCTCAGGAATCAGCTGCCTCATAATTCAGAGCTGACGATGTCAAATGTCTATGGAAATAAAAGGCCCTCGTGGACACTGGATTCATTTCCTTTCTTAACATATATTATTGAAAACATACACTCATACAAAGAAACACAGGGAGGGAATCTGTTGTTTACAGGTTAATGTATCGTGGAATCATGTGAACAAAATAAAATCCGTTATCACCGTTCCCCACCCCATTTCAGCCCCATCTTGCCAATGTAGTTATGAACAATGTATGTCTGCATTCTAAATTCTCATTGAAGAAACCTAAATCAATGAGATGCTAAACTATTTTAATTATCCTTTTCTTATCCTGGCTTCCACTGAACAAAAGGGCCAAGAGCCTTCCATGCCGTTAGGAACCCAATCCAACTCCCACTGAATCCAGTGAAAAGACTTACAATGATTACACTTCAGTGACCTTAGCAGAGCATAGATTTTAACTCTGTGGCCCTCTAAATCATTCAGCAGTAATGCTGTCTGAACTCCGGAAGACATTTTTATGAGGCATAGAGCTGTTCATGTCCATTTTTTATCCATACAGACACGAGATTTCATGCTAATGAATCCTCTTCTCTCCATGAGAATCTTTAAGTCTAATTCTTCAGACGGTTTAAGGAGCGACCTGTATCTAACCCTAAATTTTCTATCAGGGCAAAGCTACTTTAGCCTTTGACTGAACTTGTGATTACCCAGCACAGGATGGGATCAATGTACTTGTTAAGGCGCTGAACTTAATATGCAAAATCTTTCAGAACTCTCATAAACTGGGAATTTAACAGGTTTTCTCTCATCCCTGGTAATATTTGGGCAGTTGGCTCTTTTTTTTTGACTTTTACATTCATTGACTAACCACCAGTAGGGCACCAAGCAGAGCGGGCAGGAGGGGGCCATGACTCCAGGGGCAGGCCCAAGAGGGGGGTGTCACATAGGACTCCAATGATGTAGCGAGTGGGTCCCTCGGTGGCAGACTGTGGGTGGGGTGCAGGGTGGGGGGTGACACGAACTGCAAGATGTGGAGTGGCATGCGGTGCCTGGGGGAGCACGAATGTGGACTTAGCCCCCAGGCACTGGTGATTGCTGGACACTCTCGCTATGCCACTGTAGAAGCCTGCTCTTGCAGGTGGCCAGGGGCTGCCAGGCTTTGAGATCCCCAGCAGCAGTGCCAACCCCAGCCCAGGGCTGCCGGTGGCTTACAGCTCCTGATGCGGAGGGGAGCAAGCTTCCTCCTGGCCTCTCCGCCTCCACACTGGTAACAATGAGAGCTGCAAGGACCAGAATCCATCGTACGACCCAGTGCCAGTTACATCTGCCCACACAGTAAGAAAGGGAGTGAGGGAGAGAAAGAAATGGGCCCACAAGTCTCCTGCTGCAAGGCATTGCTGCTGCTGCTGCCTCTGCCACCAATGGGGAGGTACAAATGCAAGTAGTGGGCCCCAGGCACCAGAGCCCCACCATACGTCACTGCTAAACACACTCATTCACAGCCAGCCAGCTATGGCGACTATAACACTAAGAAATTTTTGACCTTTGCCTCTTAATGATTCTTTCCAGGTTAACGTTAAGGGTCTGATCCTAAAGAGTGCTGACCTGAAGCCAAGGGAGGAAGAGGCTATCCCTTATGTCAACAGGGAAAGAAATTACCATCTTGGAATGCTCCTCATCTTGTTCAACCCATTCCTTGCGGCTTAACTGACATGATCGCAGTTGTCCTGTGAAGCATTCTCGAGAGGACTGAGCTCCACATGGAGCATTCCAGCAGCTGTTAGAGCAGAGATTGTACAGTTTCCCCGGAGGAGAAAGGATTACCATCCATGACTGGGAATGCCAGAGGCCTGGGAATTCTCTGAATGCCTTTCACCTGTATTTTTCAAAGTTATAATTTGGTTTCCAGAACCACACTTCAGCACATTGTATTTGGATTGACATGCTTGCCAATCTCTAGCAAAAGTTCTGACAAACAAGGTCTCTTGTAGCTATCTTCAAATACATAGCCAAAATAAGATGGACCTGTTTAGCCCTTAATATTTTCAGTGTCAGAATCTCCATTTAACAATCCAGATGGCCTTGGAAAATGAAGTATTTCCAGTACCAAATTGCAAAAAGGATATTTTTATAAAATTATCATTATGATTTTTTCCCCTCAAATTTTATTGTATAAAAGCTAGTGCTGCTGAAAGTAAGTATCATGATCCAGGCGTGGACACTTAGCGAATGGAGCCAAAAATGGAGTCCTAGTAGATAGCACCAGAGTCAGAAGCCTGGAACCAAAGCAAGGCAAAAGAACAGAGTCCATTACAGCAGTTAGCTAGGAATCCATCTAGCTTAACTTCCTGGTGTCCATCCAACCATAACCAGTGTGGCTGGACCAGTCAGGGACCTGGGATTACTGCCAATCAGGACCTTTGGCTATGTCTACACTACAGAGCTCAGGAAAGTCGACCTTATTCATTCAAATCAGTGAGGCCCCATTTGTTTAAGTCAATTTTATAAAGTCAACTTAAGCAAAGGGACACATTTAAAAGTCAAACTAATAAAGTCAACTTTAAATGGATCCCCTTGCTTAAGTTAACTTTATAAAGTCGACTCCATTGCACTAAGTCCACATTCTTAAGTCAACTTTAATAGACACATTGCCCAGAAATTTGGACAGAAGCACATAGAAAACAAGGGTCAGGACCCTGAACTTGATTCAAAATTGTATGGGAAAACAATGCAGGGAGCGGGGAGCAGATCTGAAGTTCTCACAGTGACCTGTGTTGCTGAGGAGATGTGTCAGAGATTTCTGTACTTGATGGAGTTTCCTAAAGACTGAGGGCTTCATGTCCACATGTACTGAATTCCTGTAGCTCAGCCAAGATATGCTGCAGTACTGAATAACTGAGGCCAGGTCTGCCCCTACCAGGATGGGACAGAGTCTCCTAGTCTATCAGAAATGTTGGAAAGTGTAAATTGTAGAAGCTGCTCCATGCCACCAAGGAGTCTGAGACTTCCTTTGTCGCCTCTGCAAATCCCTGTGTGGGGAGCATGAAGCACCACTTTTGTGAAGTTAGCCTTGAGCAGCTCTGGAAGCAGTTTATCACTTCCTGAAGATTTTTCTAGGGCTGTAGGGAGCACGAGGCCTCAATTAGTTGATTTTTCATGGTGCTTCTATGTATGGTGCTTATTTTTTGAATTCATAATCATGAAAAAGTTCTTGCTTTCAAAGAACTTATTTCTATCCATTCTGGGGACATCCTGGCAAACGACTCTACTCTCCTGCAGCTCTGTCTCAGGAGTTGATGCTCTCACTATAAGATGGGGTGGAAGCTTGGCATTTCTTCAAAAATAATGAGCTGGTGCCATCTGGTGGAGATTTTGCACATCTACACCATTGGCCACAGTAAAATACGTCAAACTCCAGATTACCCCTCCTGCAAGCTATGGAAAGA
The DNA here is from genome assembly GCA_007922195.1 of Podocnemis expansa. Classification (NCBI taxonomy): domain Eukaryota; kingdom Metazoa; phylum Chordata; order Testudines; family Podocnemididae; genus Podocnemis; species Podocnemis expansa. The sequence goes on from ML682006.1 coordinate 642,979, forward strand.
CTGAGGGGGAAGGAGGGAAGAGGAAATCTCATGGGGATTTTCCCATGCATCCTTTCTCTAGGGACCAACTCCCAAAGCTGGTGGATCCCAGGGGCCCCAGGAAAGGAAACCATAATCAGTGGTGCCAAATCTGGTGATTATATCACCTGTTTTGTTGGTATTTGGTATTTGTCTTAAAGTCCCAGCTTCTGAGGACACGTAGTTATAAAGAAACTCAGCTTTGGTTTTTATTTTTTAGAAAAGTAAGTTTCAAATTCAGTGTTACCAAAATCTTATGGTTCTTAACAGAAGCCTGCTGTGTCATATCAGAACATTTGTTGTTGATGATACTGGGCTCCTACAGCAGCTCTGGCCCATTTATGACCGTGGTTTCTCTGATGAATGTTACTCGGGAAAATAAATGAAGATGAGAGGTGTCTTAACATTGCCAATTAAGGTCCATGGAGCTGGGAATGGGGACAATATGAATCTCCCCTGGCCATGTCCCTAGACTGCCCCCTTCTTCTCCTCCCCACCCCACTGATTCTTCTCCCTATTGTGTTTCACAGATAGCTCCCCTTGATCAGGCTATGAAATGAGTGGTTGGTGTATTAGAGACATCTGCATGGAAATGGGGAGATCTGCAGCTTGATGATCCCTGTGGACACACCAAGGGAGTTACAATTTGTTCAGAAAACCTTCAAGGGTCTGATCCTGTAGTCTGTTAACTGCAGTGGAAATGTTGCCTGTGAAGGAACTCCAGAAGTAGATCCTAAGTCCCAGATTAAAAAAAATATGTGTACAGATTTTTGAGATATATGGCAGTGTGGCCTAGCGGATAGAGTCCAGGAATCTGAGAAACCTGGTTTCAGTTCTGGGCTTTGCCACTGCTTTGCTGGATAACCTTGGGCAAGTCACATCCTCTTTCTCTGTCAATATTTCCACTTGTAAAAGGCAGATAAAGACTCCTGCTTGCTAGAGAACTTTGAGATTTACTAATGAAGAGTGCAACGTAAGAGTATTGGAATTCTATTTTTTTTCAGAGGTTTTGCTGCTACGTGCACAGACACTTGTATCTTACTCAGTTCTAACTTTCTGGCATTTACTTTGAAGGTACCCAGCTTTATAGTACACAATTAATTACGATAAATTAAAAATACATTCAAACCTTATTTTGTAGCTGTTCTTGCCTTAAACCAGACAGAACCATAGTCAATTCGCCACCCTTTTGAAAGGGAGGCAAATTATAGCTTTTTAAATATTAACTATGGGTCCCAGAGGGACTGAACACCTGCACCTCTCTTAAATAGGAATTACCAGTTAATGCCCTTTTTTGCCCTTAGTTATCTGAGCACCTCAGAAATGTCAATTCATCAGTGGTCTCGCCCCTGACCCTGGGATAGAGAATTATTATGACAGGAGCTAGTCAAATTTCTTTTATTCTACTTCTCAACAAATGGAAATTTCTTCATGTATTGGCTTCTGACTTCATTTTTCACTGGGGAAGAAAGGAAAGTGACAGTTGTCAGCAACCCTTCCCTCCTTCCCCATATTTTGGTCTAAATATTGGGGGGGAATTGTAGAAAGATTTCAGTGAAACTGAAAAAAAAGTTTTGCTTTTATTGAAATCCTTAGTGGAGAAGGAGTAGGGGATAAGGGGCATTTCCTGACCTCCTGCAGTTATCATTTCAGTGTGGGACAGTGAAACACAGAGATTAAGTGACTTTCTTGAAGTCACATGTGAGGTTTCTGGCAGAGCTGGAAATGGAACTCGTGTCTTCTAGCCTGCACTGTAATACATGCACGATATGAACAATTCATGAACTCCATTGGCCTGCATTCCATTCAATGGATAGTCTTTGGGCACTGGATCAAGTTTTTTCTGATGAATAATCATAGAATCATAGATAATGCTCAGTTTCTCTGAAAATGATCTTTACAGGGGCATTTTGGATGACGTGGAAGGAACTGACGTCAAAAACAGAAGACTATAGTAATCACAACAAAATAGATAACTAAGGTACAGACAAGGTTTTTAACAAGAGGGATAGAAAAAAACAAGATTTGAAAGATATGGTAGTGTAGTGGAATAACTCCCAGTTTGGGTGAGAGGTTAGATGCCTGAGAGAGAGAGTGGAGGCTGAAGAAAATGCAATATGACTCCAAGATTGCATGACTGAGTGATCAGGAACATAACAATGTAATTGAAAGAAAGCCCATGTGAGGAAGAAGAGGGATCTAAATGGAAATAACTTCCTATACGTGGATGTGCTGTAATTTTGCAGAGAAGTTCTTATTTCACTGCCTTGTGGTATATTGCAAAAGAGAATGTCACAATTTGCAAATGAACATTTGCACCATGGCTGAGTGGTCTGTACAACAACTTACACAAGTAATGATGCTGTACATGCAGAATTAAAAGTCAGAGGTGTACTATGCTAACTGAGAGCCAAAGTGCATCACCATGCTACCACTGAATTGTAATTATAAGAATATTGCAGTTACTACATAGTCTGATGGTAACACATTAAAATTAGCTGACAAAGATACTACTCTTTCTTAATATAATACCTGACTGGGCTAGTTAGTATCTCTTGTCATGTTAAAAAGCAAAAATAATCCTTACAGATAGATGATATAATTGGTACAGGACTGATCTTTATATATATTATCTTTGGATAGTCCAAAAACATGATGGCATTTTTCATTAGACACCTCAAAGTAAACCATTCACTTACATTCCTGAGGAATGAACACAAGTTCAGGAAGAAATGACAGATTTTTCTGAACAGGGAAAATACAACCACAGTCACCTTATAGACTAACCAATTTCTTCAGGCATAAGCTTTCGTGGGCTCCAACCGACTTTATCAGATGCCCAAAGAAATCTGTTAGTCTAAGGTGCCACAGGACTCTTGTTGTTTTCTCTTATCAAAATAATTTAAATGGAGGTCAAATTGTTATAAGTTACAAAACATCTGCTAATGAATCTCTCTCAATCCAAATTAAATGTATCCTAAAAACATTTAGGCAGAATCCCCTTACTATTACAGTATATTTTATTACCTGTCAGGCAGAATCTCATTACTATGCCAGAATATTTTATTACCTCTCATTTTAGTGTTGAAAATGTAACTGATTCTATACAACGCCTAAGAATAAAGACAGTCTCTGTCCCAAGCAGATGTAAAGTCTAAAAGAGAGATACATAGAAAAGAGGACATACTGAGGAAACCTAAAGGTGGAGATAGTTTATAGGGCTTTCCCTCTTCTAATACAGTCATTATGTATTGTCACCACCACTTTTATTTTGTCTCTTTTCTTGACAGCAGTGTCCTTCCTTCTTTTTTGAGCAGTAGCAGAATTCCAGGCCTTTGCTGGGTCGTTTCTGATGAAGGAGAAATTAAGGATGTGGAAAATGGGTAAACTGTAAGAATGACTTGCTTTATTGCCTCAGTCCTCGAATGAGTTGGACACCCAGCACAGAGGGAAATCCCTTCTCTAGGACTCACAACCAACACCTGTGTCCAGCTTCCTGGTAACAACTCTGCCTCAGAAATTGACTCTAAACAAAATCCAGCAAACTCCTGTCTCTTATACAGCTCACTTTACCCAGAACCATGTATAACCAAACCCATCTACATGGTATGTCTTCCCAAGAGCTGAGCCTTACCTACACACTAAGAAAAATAACCAGAAGCATTATATGTATCAGTGGTACCTCATGACACCTCCCATAAGAGCATGCCTATGACCATCAACCATTATGCAGATTATGCCCTATGACCTTTTACATTGAAGTAACAGTCAAATAACTCGAGGCAACCGTTCAATATCTTTTGATAGGCCAATTAGACAGGCTTTGCCCCGAGATTCTCCCTGGGGTCAGGAGAAGATGTTGTCCCCTTAGCCATCACTCCCAAGATGCAAAGTACTACGCACAGCACCTTGCAATCCCTGCATGAGGGACGGGTAATTGGACCCACTATATTGATTGTGAATATAAATGGCTCTATCCAAATACACAGTAAGATGTTCTACGTCATCTTGAAGGTATCTATAAAAAGTCATCTGCACTGCATTTTATAGGCGCTTTGTAGATGGCTAATATCAGTGACATCTGCTTTAAGACTTATTGCCGTACCACTGCTTCCTGCACCTACCTTTCTCAACATGTATGTGCCCACGTGTGTGCATCTATGACACATGCATGAAGGCCAGGGTCAGATTTTTGGGAAGTGCTCAGCAGCCAACAGCTCTCCTGCAGAACAATGGGAACTGCTGTGTGCTAAGGCCTTCCGAAAATATGAAGCGAAATCCTGACCTCAATGGGATTGGATTACATCTGGGGCCTTCTCTTGAACAGCTGTTTATAACTGTGTGCGCTGAGTATTTTTGAAAATCGTGTCCACAAAGTACTAAATACTGGATGTGATCTCACCCATCCCAGGATGAGGTGTAACCACACTGAGTTAAAGCAGGGTAAGCAAGATTAGAATCAGATCTTGCAAGTGCTAAGTATTTATTTCATATTTCAATGCCATTTCTGTAAACTTCTAAAACATAGAAGATTTTAATAAATTGGCACTAGCTGGCACACTAGTTGGAAATTTCAGCAAAATACATTATGACTGAACGGGTGTGGAGGTTAAGTAATCCTGTGGCCTTTAAGGGTATGTCTACACCACAATAAAAAATCTGCAGTAAGGGTTCTTTTTAGAGCCCAATACTTGGTATGCACACGGTAGCCTGACTGAATATTGCAATTATAAAAATAATTTATTAGGGTGAAACATGCACTACTTACGAATAACAGAGTAATTACTCAGATGGCTACATACAGTTAGTTAAGAAGATAAGATTGGAGGAACACATGAAAGAGCTTTTGAGCTTTAATTAACTACAGATGCCTATAAGTCAAATCACAGAAATATTATCTATATAAGTATGAGAAGAGACCAAAATACAATCAAGTGGTTTCCTGTATTGGTCATACTGTAACCCATTCTTCCCACTCAAGTGCTAAGCTCTTGCCTGGGAGCCTGATATTCTTGAGACTAATGGAGATCCTGGGGGAGGTCTTAGCAGTGGTGTGGGACAGGTCTGAATCATCTATCTACCTGGATGCAGCAGCTCTCTGCTCCTAGGAAAAATGACGGTGGTGCCTTCATCCAGATATGCACTATAGGCTGCTATTAGAGTACCCTGCTAGCTTCCGGGAACGAGTAAACAAAACCACAGGCCTAGCAGATAGTGGCAAGTGATACTAACTACTCTAAAGATAGCATTAAATACCAAGCTGGAGCCAAGAACAGTTTTACTCATAAGTAACTAGAAAAATACAATGACAATGAAAAGAGAATACAATAGAGTATCTCCTGGAATGACTGTGACAAGTCATTTGGTAGCATTACAACAGTTCAACTAATGAAGGCAGCTTAGAAACACTGAAGTAAATTTAACCACTAGTTTCCTCAACAGAGACATATGCAAAAAAAACCCCAAGCTTGTATATAAAAGAACATTCACTATTGACATTATAAAAACCCAACCCCTCTCATAGTCTGCACTTCCCTGATTTTAAAATCCCAGATACCTTTTTGTGATGACTTACTTGATGAACAGAATTCAGGGGTGGCACTAGATATCTCGGAATTGGCAAAGACACTCCAGAAAGAGCGAGATACTTCTGTGCAGAGCAGGTTAAAATGGACACAACATAGCTGGTAATAATCCCAGATATAATGCTATAGCCACCAGCTCTGAGCAGGCAATCACTTTTCTTACAAGCTCCCTTGTCTTCATCTCAACCAGGCTGCAATGAGTCTGTGCCTAGAATAAGGACTTCCATACCAGACCACTACAGTGATTAACAGGATCTCCCCAGACAAGCAGGATAGTCTCTGGGGCACTTAGAGCATCCATAACTTCCTGCTGGCTCAGCTCAGGATTTGCCATTACAATTTGTTGCAACTTTTCAAAGGCTGACTGCTGAGCAGGAGCAAATGTGCTGGAGCTTGGTGCAAACAGGCCCTGAGGATGCAATGTGGTCCTAATACCAACCCTCTGCACTCAGCAGGGATGGTTTCAGAAGAATGAACATTCAAATCTCCAGAGCCAAACATAGGCAACTGCCACTAGCTTCTGTCCCACCCCGGACATCCAAACCTGGCAAATAAGCCCAGCTACTCCAGGTCTCCTTTCTCTTCCAGCTTCCCTTAGCCAATCCCCCCACACCCTTCAGTATCCCAGCCCATCAATGCAGTTCCCATAGAGCCTCCTGACTTTCCACTTCAGCCCACATATGGAATTATAGAGAGGCAAATCCAAAGTGTAACCAAACGGTTCAAACATCAGATTCGTAGTCCTTACTGTAGGTAGCCTCTATGATTAACCTCTCTAGAGACCAATATACAGCACAGAAAGACCTAATCAAAACACTCCAGCCAGGTCTGGAGGCCCTCATAATGAGAAAGACCTACAATGCTTATAGTTTTACATTGTGCTTATTTACAGCATTATGGACTCTGAAGGAAACACAAATGAAAGAAAAAATGTGTCGATCACCCTAAGGGGAAGCCAAGAAGGTGTTGAGCTAGGCCTTCTACTCAGTTGTTGTCCCTATCATTGTCCCAGTGCCGCAGCTATGGAAGGGGTTAACAACCTTTTATGTACCTTTTCTCATTCCATCTGCACACATCTGGACCATATCTTATCAAATCAAATCTCAGCCCCCTATTTACATTTAATATTCCCAAAGACTAATTTTAGGATTCCGCTTGCACATAATTACATTTCTGACAGTTAACCCAACCATTTGCATCAGTCCCTTTCCTAATTGTTTCAAGATGTCAATGTGGTTAGGTCTTCTTGCAAAAACCTCCTAAGATACAACCATCTGTTTGTGGTTTACATATGTAAAAACAGGCAGATTACTGAACTAACAAAAGATTCATACTGATACATTTTATAATCTGAGGTCAAGCCTTTGGCTAACTAAAAATCAAACTAGAATTTACCAGGCCAGATATACACCAATAGGTTGGTTTCTGTACTTGACTATTACAGCTTTAATAACTTCCCTTATTATTTCTATTAACATGTTTAGGAGAGAGATTCCAATTTGACCAGAGATATACTCTCCCAAGATCATCATCAGAGGTCAGTGGTAAACAGCATACAATTGTCGACAGCAATAGTGTTAGCTCTTTACAGTGAGTCGTAGTTTGCATAGTCCTTTACAAAAATTTAAAGAGTTGAATGCTCTGTGGCATTTACAATCTGAAGAGGATTTATAAACAAGTGCTAAATGTGTAGTCAAATGTAGCTTCGTGACCTTTCAGGGCAAGTCTTGACTGAGACTGCATAATATTACAGGCAATTGTGCCTCAAGAAAAGTGCTCCTCTGTAGAGACTGAGCAGTGTTGTTACTGGTTCCTTTGTTAACTAAGGAGTTAGTTAACTCAACAAACAACTGAGTTCCTTTATTACAGAGCTACCTCAGGGATTTAATTAACTCTAGTGCTTTTACCCACACACAACACCCACACATGCTTTGCCAGCTGTTCTCTTCTCTCCCACTTCCCTCCCTCCTTGCCTATTAATTCTGCTTACAGGAATCAATGAACAACCTTAGGATGCGTGCTATCTCACAACATGCCCTCTACTACTTGTGCATCAAAAATCTAAAAGAACACTTTTCTTGCACATTTATCTCTAGCAATCCACTAGGTGGCAGCTATGAACTGGGATTCCCCTTCCTCCACCCCTTAAGGCAGTGGTTCCCAACCTTTTCTCTGCCGTGGCACACCTTGATACCTTCAAATTTTTCAAGGCACACCACCATTAAAAAACTCTTGACTATTCAAATTAACTTAAATTACTTACGAATATTCATGAACCATGATACTTTCAGAAATGCTGCTATGTGGGGTAGTAGGGGAGCAGGGGTGGCAAAACAGGGGAGGTCAGGAGTCGTGTGCAGTGGCAGGAGTGAGTCTGGGGAACAGAGCAGGGCAGGGGTGGCAAAAGAGGACAAGGGCAGCCATGTGGAGAATAGCACAAGGGTGGCAAGAGAGGAGAGACGGAGGGAGAACAAGAGTGGCTTTGGGTGGGGGGACGGGGGGAACCTGGGGAGTGGGAAGGTAGGGCAGGGGAGCATGGCACAGCACCCACCTCCCCCTTCTCCACAGTGGCTCCCTGCCACCCAGGGCAAATCCTCACCCCACTGCTGCTCCCTCCCACCCCAGTGGGTCCCGTCCTCCCCTCCCCCAGCTGCCTGTGATGGACCCTCCCATCATTGCAGGGGCCAGAACTAGGCCTCCAGCCCCCAGCTACGGCCCCCCACAACCAACAGCCACCACACAACCCCAGCTACACACCCTCTGCTACACACACACACCTACCCCATACAACCCCCAGCAGCCCTCCCTCCCCAAAGCCCTTACCTGGGCTGTTTGTGGCTGCCTGGCACAAGCTGCTCCACCCTTCAGGGGGAGATTCACACACTCCAGCCTCCTGCCCCTCTCTGCTGGCTGGGCCTAAGGTGAAGCGGGGTGTAAGGTGGAGCCACTGGAACGCTGCGTTCGGGCTGCTCCTGCTATTTTTAGGGGGACCCCTGGAACTCCACATTCCAGGGCCTGCCTCTGTTTTTAGGGGGGGCCAGAAGGCTGCCTGCCTAAAAATAGGGGGCCCTGGAACTGTGTTCCGGTGCCTTTCCCCTTACTTTAACCCTGCCTTTTCCCAGCCCTGCACAGCCCACGTGGCTGGGCTGAGCAGGGAGGGAAATTTAACTCCAGCTCTTGGGGATGCCTGCGGCACACTTTGAGTGTTGCCCCGGCACACTGGTTGGGAACCACTGCCTTAAGGTCTCCTCTTCCTTCTTGCATTATTTCCAGCCACTGAGTTTTAATGATTGGGGAAAAAAAGACAAACAGATTCTAAGGTCTCTTCTTTTTCGGCCCAGACAGTGCTGTAGCCTGGCAAAGCAAAAGGCAAACCCAGCTTTTCTGCAGACTAAGCACATCAGTTGTCCTCCCATGAACATTTCATTTGTGATTCCCTATAAAGATCTCTCTGCCGACTCCCACATCCTTTTAGCACAGCTGTTATCTCCAGAAAGAAAGCAGGTGGAGGAGGGTATAAGGAAAAGGGATGCGGAGAGAGGCAGGATGAATGGAGAGCAGGAGATAAAGAGAGGGGGTCATGGAAACCTTCCGAGGGGAATAGCATCAAGTATCTGAATATTTTATATTTTTTTGTTTACAGAAAATAAAAAAGCACCTGTTTCCAGGCGCTATGGCAAGGATGTAACATGCCAGCATACAAGAGTAAAGATGGCTAGCTTGTAAGCTGAAATGTTGGCTAAAGAACCCAAAACAGATATAATTATAAAGAGATTGCAGCCAGGGCCATTTCAGTTTACTAATGAATCTGTTTGTAAATCTGTCTTTGCCCTGGAAAATTGTATTTTTCATGTTTTAAGTCCTTATCCTACAAACATACAAAGAACAGGAGCAAGCAGTTATTCAAATGCATAAGTTCTAGAAGGTCTGGGACAGTAATTATGTCCTGAAGGCAAAGCTGCCTGTATTCTTGCTTCTGTTTGCAAGCAGCATTACGTAATGGGATATGAGACATTACAATTTTATGATAGAACCATCAACCATTTAATTTATAGGCTACCTTCATATAAAGCTTTTCAGCGCTCTTCACAATACAGGTCATAAAAACAACAATAAATAAAACCCAGCTACTGTGACTGGAATGTATAAACCAAAATATAGATCAGAGCAAACTAGCCAACCAAACATAATGGAAATAGAAGGCCCAATCCTAGTTACACTGAAATGGCAAAAAGTTTATCACTGAAGCCCCTGAGGTGCCATATGGGCACTGGGGGCACCCACCATTTGGTTTGTGACACTTCTGTTGACAAACATTAGTCTAGCAGAATTTGATGTATTATCATTATACTAAACTCCTGCCCCAAAAGGCACATGACAGTTATCAAACTGGGCCACTTTCCCTTGGTGGCTAGTGATAAATTTCTTGGGCCTTGCTTTTAAATGAATCTGCTGCCAGATGTGATTTGCAAACAAAAACTAATTGTTGTGTTTGTCAAGTCCAAACCCCACTACAGGAGCACCATGGCTATCCAAACTCTATGTTATGCAAGGGCAGGCAGAGATTATTGGACTAGCCTACAGACAGGCTCTATAGTTGGCTTTGTCCTACGGCGTGAAACAACTGCTTGGAAGCCCAGTGAAGGAGATCTATTCCTGAGGGAAACGACCATGCAGCATCTGTGTAGAGACATCTCAACAGCCCATTCATTAGAACTGCTTAAACTTCTTTCTCCAAACTTACACGGGCTTCCCAATAAAAGAGAGTACCATGTACCTTTCTATTACCCTGTTCTTCAAAGTCATTGTATCTGCTAATTTCTTACACAGGGTGCTGAGGGATGGAGTCAATGCCATCATCAGTCACAGCCAATTCTCAATTTAGAAACTTTTAGAAACTAGTGTTCTTTTTGGCACTCTTTGAGAGATTCATTGTCTTTAAGAAGGATATTCTCATCTTCAGATCTCATTGGTGTGAAGACACACAAGTGCAGTCCATACAAGGACTCGTCTCACAGAAGAAGCTCTGCATATCACTTATGTCAGCAAATACTTTGATTTCTTTTGCGATGTGCTGTCACTATTTGTTTTTGATTTCTCAGACCCTCTTCTGAGCCTCAGTGTTGAGTTGATGGGAAGCCCAAGAGGGTTGTGATTTCAATGTTGTTGCCTTCAAACCAGTCCTCATGGTGATGGCTAACAAGGCCAATAGATTCCTCTTAAGTCCCATAGATGGTCTGTTTTAGGGCTTCCCAGTCTTCTTCAACATGTGTGTTGTCATTTCTATATGTTAGTTTGCATATATTTGCATATAGTCAGTTTTCCATGGAGGCGGTCTTGAAAATTCTTTTGATGCACTAAAGATGGAAATCTTTTGATGCTGTATTGCTGCCTGAGTGATGAGGATTGTTTTCCATGTTTTAATGCAACCTTGAGGGACATCACCAACCTGACCAGACAGTAGTCAGTCCAGCAATCTCTGGCCCTCTCAGGACATGGATAGGTTGAAGGTTTCTTAAATCCTGTGTTCACATAATAATGTAGTCCAAAGAGTGCCATTGTTCAGAGCCATTTGTTACCAAGTTGTGTTGTACGTGTTGCTTTGTCTAAAGACTAGAAGAGACACATACTGAACTTTTAGTTTCCAAAGTGATGGTAATTCCAACTCTCCTCTGTGGCAATGTGACTTACAGAAAAATTCTGAAAAACCACCAGACCAGCGGCAGCACTTTCTCCAGAAGATCCTCAACATAAAGTGGGAGGATTGCCGCATTGTTAGTGTCCTCACAGAAGCCAACATCCGTAGTGTTGAAGCAATGATTATCCAGCATCTCCTGATACAGCAGATATAGTATGCCAGGCCTTGACAAATGAATGTTTCTGGTTGCCATGGTGACCAACTTTAGTAGCCTGTCTCCTAAACTGTAGAAATGTAATGGAGGTGCACCTTCTGGCAGCCAAAAGTAAAATTGCTGGCGCCTAGCTATGAGCCAACTTTGTCCACCCTTGCTGTTTGTTCATGTCTGATACATGCTTATTAAAACAATTGCAGTATGCTGTACTGACCAAAAGAGAAAGAAAACAGGGAGGCCAAAAGAGATGCTTTAAAGACACCTTCAGGACAAACATCAAGAGATGTGTCATCAACAGTGCACTCTGGGAGAGAATAACCCAAGAAAAGCTAACTGGCAAAGACTTGTCAGAGAAGAAATAACCACTTTAGAGGAAAATCACCTTGCCTGGTCACAGAACAACAAAAGAAACGAAAGAAAAGACAACAGTTATTCAGCACTCATGGCGCTACCCCGTCTTTCAACACCATCTACCAATGAGTCTCTTTCTCAAGGACTGGATTCCCAGTCACCAAAGGACCCATATAAAATAAAACCTGTGAAAGAGACCACCCTTGACCCCAAGGGATCGCCAATGATGGTATTGCTAGTCAAAAATAAGCCTTAAAACAGAAAGCTGAGCCATGAGTATTGGGGGAATATGGAGAATGTCAACAAATTCTGAAATGGATTGAGTTTTTGGAAGAAAAATAAAATGACTTCTTCCACCATTAGTGCTCAGTTCATTGTCATGTAGTGCACTGTAAATTAAGATCCAGATCGTTCAAACACGTATTTGCATGAGTTTCTTGATGCATTTAAGTCCCCCATTGAGTTGAATAGTGGCACACACATAATGTTATTCACAAACTCGCATGTTTCCAAGAAAAGAGCACAAATGATGGCAGGTCTTTTCCAAATACAGCAGTTTTCTGCACTCTGCTGCTCGCTTTCATAAATCTGTAAAGCTCCTTTGTCTAGAACTATACATTAAATGATTTTATGACACAACAGCAAGCAACCAAAAGTGGCGATTCTGACATAGTTGTGGTTTGCAAAAGATATCCTTATGAAATTTACTCAGTCTAGTAATATGAAAGTTAGAAAAATAAATAAAATAAAACCTGTTCTAACCAAGACTAATCATGAAATGGATTTAGAAGACTGTTTTGTGTTTCTGAGCTGGCAGGGATAGTTAAAAAGTATGACATTCATGACATTGGATAGATGAAAATTACTGTGGATCCAAACTAAAGATTTTAGGCTCATGGCCAGTATTTTAATCTTATTTAAAAGTGTGGCTTTATCTGCATTCCTTTAGCTTTTACAATTACAGTGCTGTGTTTGTTTTGCTAGTCTCAGTTTATCTCATTCTGCAGAGTTATATAACTGCCTGCTTGCAAGCTGTTTTAAGTCTTCATTTCAGAAGCTTAATGAATTACAGAGATTTTACAAATACAACATGTTGATGAAGTATACCTCTGGTTTTTCTGTTGAGGATTAAATATACAGTGTAATACTAGTGAAGACAATTTGGGAGATGAAATTTCTCTTTCCTGGAAGATTTGATGTGGGATTACTGCTGTAGAATATCAACTCCTGGCTTTTGTTTAGGCATTGTAAAACAAAAGGTGTGGTTTTCTAAAGGGCAAGGCAGTCTGAGGACAACTACTGGAATCAGTGGAGACGGAAACACTTGAAATTCACTGGCCGACATCCTCCTCCATCTGCCAAGGTCTTCACGTAGCATGTAGGATGGCCCACACTGAGGCACACCAGGAAAAACCGAACCATATGGGATTACCTCATTTAACAGAAATAACATCACCAGAATTTCTTGGTTCAGCATTTCATATATACACTGTATAAAATATCAACACTGCATTTGGGCCCCGCCTCCTGTGCAAATGAGGTGGGAAAAGTCTGCAGGATTCTCCTTAGTTTCATCTGGCAATAGCGAGTAGGATTTCCTGTCCCCTCCCAAAAGAAAAGAAATTCTATTTCCAAGTCAAGTCATTCCACTGAGATCCGCACTGAACTCTGGAGTCTCTCTTGGGCACAGGAACGTCACATAGAGCAGTGTTTCTCAACCTTTAGTGTTCAGTTGCTCAAACAAGGAGCGAGACAGAAACAGGAAGCTTTATGCCAGGGGGTAACCAATCAACAGGATCAGCTAAATCAGTGGGTGTAGCCTCTGTTTGTGGGGTGTCAGCTCGAGTATCCTTATCTTGTCTTGCCGTGGAGTAGCACAACAATTCCTGTCCAGCAGTGCTGCAGGTCTTGGCTTCAGACCTGCAGTGCCTGCTTCTACAAACAGACGCATCTCCCAAGGGCAGTTCCTGGGCACCTAGGTTTTGTCAGAGTGATCTTTGTGGAACGCTTGTAGTTTTGAAGGGGCATGAATATGACAGGCTGGCTTCAAAGATTGTTCAGGCCCATAATCTTCCTAGTCAATCAAATAATACAATGCTTTTCTGCATATTTGGTAATTTAGGATGTTCCAAACTACACACTTCTCTTGGTCCTGTACTTGAAGTAGGGATGGGAGTGGAAATGGAGCACTGAGAAGTGCTTTCAGGGATATGTGAAATATCAGACGGATCTTTCAGGGTCAAGGGAGCTGCAATTCAAATACCACTGGATTGATCTGCTATGGAATGGTGCTCATAATAAAAATAATGCAACAATGGTTCCCTGTAATTTTCTTGTTTCAAAATAGCCTGGTTGAGGATTGGTACCGGAACTCTCTTGCTTATTTAAACCCTAGAAATGGATTTTGGAAACAGGGTTACCAGATGTCACACAAAAGGAGGACATGTCCTCCTTTTTACCTTCATGTCCTCCATCCAGCAGGCATTTTAAAAATACACAGTTTTGTCTGGCTTTTTACTTACTGGGGTTAAAGTATGCTGGAATGCCCCAGAACACCCTATTTTTAGGTGGAAGCATGCCAGTGACCCCTAAAAACAGACGAATATCACATTAATACTACATTTTCTCTATGTGTCCTCCAGTGTCCTCCTTTCCATGCTTTGGGTATCTGGTAACCCTACTTTTGCCTGACATCTGCTAACCCTACCCAAGCTCCAGAGAAAGGGAACTTTCCAGCACTAGGACCCAGGAGGCAGCATCCACCTGCAGGACAGTCATCAAATCAAAGGATTGGAAGGGACCTCATGAGGTCATCTAGTCCAACCCCCTGCCAAAAAAAGCAGGACCACTCCCACTAAATTATCCCAGCAAAGAAACAAAAACAAGGAGTTGTGTGGCACATGAAGACTATTTCCAAAGGGATAGCTGTGTTAGTCTAGTCCAAAAAAAAAAAAAAAAAAAAAAAAAAGGTCAAACAAGGAGTCATCTGTTAGTTTTTAAATAAAAAAAACAAGCAGTTGTGTGGCACTTTAAGACTAACAGATTTATTTTTTGCATGAGCTTTCGTTGGAGAAGATCCCACTTCCTCAGATGCTTTGAAGACCTTGTTGTTTCTTTACCGGACTAGACTAACATGGCTATCCCTTTTGAAATAGTCTTTAAGTGCCACAGCACTTAAAGACTTACAGATTTATTTTGAAGCATCTGACGAAGTGGAATTTTCTCCCATGAAAGCTCATGCAAAAAATAAATCTGTTAGTCTTTAAGTGCCACACCACTCCTTATTGTGTTGTGTTGTTTTGTTTTGGTTTTTTTTGCTGGACAAGACTAACAAGACTATCCCTTTGGAAACTGACAAGATGCAAGGCACTAAATTATCCCAGCCAGGGTTTGTCTAACATCTCCAAAGACAGAGATTCCCCCACCTCCCAGGGTAGCCCATTCAAGTGCTTCACCACTTGCCTAATCAAATCAAATCAAATCAAATCATAGGGCTGGAAGGGACCTCCTGAGATCATCGAGTCCAGCCCCCTGGGAATTGAACCCAGGACCTTCTGCATGTTAAGCAGAGGTGCTAGCCACTAGTTAGGAAGTTTTTCCTAAAATCCAACCTACTGCAGCTGTGCAGGAACCCCCCCCCCCACTATTGAGAAGGGCCAATGTGGCCCCTGTCCTCCCTCTTGGGGCTGTCCCCCCCCCAGCCCTGGAGCAGTGGGGAGCCAACCAGGAGCTGGGGGGCAGGCTGCTGCATGCCAGCACAGTGTGTGTGTGTGTTGGGGTGGGGGGGACATTTGGTGCAGCAGGCGGGGCGCGGGGCGGGCGGCGCAGGGGCCGCGCACATGGAGCGGCGGGCGGAGAGGGCGGGGGAGGGAAGGCGCCAGCCCCGCGCGCCGGACGGACGCGGCGGGCAGCCAATGGGCGCGGCCAGCGCTGCCCGGAGGGCGGGGAGAGCGGAAGCTGGGCCCAATGAGGCGGCGGCCGGAGCGGGACTTCCTCCGGGGAGCCCAGTGCGGCGCCGGCAGGCGGCGGGTGACACGTAAGTGAGGGGCTGGGGGCCCGGGCAGCCGGAAACTTTCCCCGGTCCCCGTCCGCTGGCGGCCTGCGAGGATGCAGGGCCCGGGGAAAGCAGGCGGGGGGAGCTGAGGCGTGGCCCCAGGGAGAGGGGGGCTGATGCAGACAGGCACCCCCATGAGGGGGCAGGAGAGGAGGGGTGATGCACAGAGACACCCCCCTTAAGGTGGGCAGAAACTGAGGCACA